>VDFB02130220.1:386954-419417 GCA_007258455.2 Sequoia sempervirens | reverse complement strand
TTATTTATATCATCTCATTGCCATTGTCTATCATAATTTAAGGCTTGATTTTAATAGTTGAAACAAACTACATTTTACAATTATGAAATCCAAGTAGTAGTTCATATTATGTCCATGGTACTTTAGTACACTTTAAATAATTTGGTTTTGGAATATCCTTCTTATGAAATCTTATGCAACCTTTCAAATGGCTGATATTGAGGACCATCCCACTATTGTCTTTGACAATGGGTCTAGAATGATTAAAGTAAGTTGCTTACATAGTTAGTTGTAATCTTCCTTCAAACTCCTTGTATTTCATGTTAATTTGGTGGCTATTTTAGCTCTGTAGCTTAAAATATATTCCATGAATAATTAAGACTTTTTTTTTATGGACAATATTTGCTCCATATGTCTTTAATTATTCAATAGGATGGATTTTTTGGTACGCATGCTCCTAAAGCTATGTTTTTTAGTATCGTAGGGCGGCCACATGTTCAAGTCATTAACCTTGATAAAGGCCAGAAAAATGATTATGTAGGTGATGAGGCTCAATTAAGAAGAGGTCATCTTACTTTCAATTACCCAATTGAGCATGGCATTGTGACAACCTAGGATGACATGGAGAAAATATGGTGCCACACATTTCACAACAAGCTTGAAGTTTCTCTAGAATCTCAGCCTCTTATTCTTACAAAAGCCTCTCTAAATCCAAAGCCAAATAGGGAAATGATGGCCCAAATTATATTTGATATTTTTGCAGTGCCTTCCATGTATATAGCCAATCCAACTATTTTTTCCTTATATGCAAAAGGTTGTACGATGGTTCAATACTTCCTGACTTTGAAGAAATAGTTTTCCCTTGCCACTAAATTTTATTTTCTTGAAATTTTTGGGAGGTTGTAATATATAGGGATTTAAACTATCTTTATTTGCAGGTGTTTTTTTGGAGTGTGGGGAAGGGGTTACCCAAATAGTATCAATTTATGAAGGATATTCCATGCCTCATGCAATCCTAAGGTTGAACCTTGCTGGGTGAGATTTGACAAATTGGCTCAAAAGGCTCCTCATTGAGAGGGGATGCTATTTTGAGACAACTGTAGAACATGAAATTGTTTGTGATATTAAAGAGAAGGTTGCATATGCAATACCATATTATGATAAAGAGCTTGAGATAGCAAATTCAAATTCTTCCATTAATAAGAGCTATGAGCTTCCTAATAGGCAACTTATAACAATTGGAGATGAGAGATTCAGACATGTTGAGGCCTTGTTCAATATAAAACTTGTTGGTAAGGAACATGCAAGTGTCCATGAGGTAATATACAAATCAATTTTGAAATGGGATATTGATATAAAATGTAAGCTATATGAAAACATTCATCTTAGTGGTGGATCTACCATGTTTCCTAGCTTTGCCTATCGATTGCTCAAGGAGATTTCTGCACTTTCTCCTAAGAGAATGAAAATCACAATAAATACATCTCCTTATAGGAATTATAGTGCTTGTAAATGTGTTGTTGTTCTTACATTGCTTAGCTCATTCGATTAGGTATATCAGTTTGCTCTTGCAAAAATAGTTGGTGAAGCTCAATTTTAGATTATATTTAGTTTTTAATTCATAGCTCTTAATGTTCTTACTATTTTATGCATTCTTAATCAAATGACAGGCTACCCTAAGCATAAATCCCTAAGGACATGTGTTATCCATGGATTGTTGGCATGAAATGACTAATCAAAAGTTATCTTCTCTCTCACACACACACTTTATAACTTTTAATTTAGATTTTAAGTTTAAAATTCATTTTATTATATAAATTAAAATAAAATTTTGAAATAGAATTATTATACAATAATTAAACTTTAATAAAAATGGGTTGAGAGCCCTAGCTTGGTTGCTAAATCTTTCTTGTAGCGGGGAGGTTGGTCACAAGTTCTAGTCTCCCCACCCACGATCCAGCGTTGCAGTCCGCGTTAAAAAGTTTACTGCGGTTTGAGAATTAAGTGCTACGATTCACGTAGTCTAAAAAAAACTTTAATAAGAAATCATTACAAATTACCCAAAGTGTCCTCAAATAGATTCACCATTCTTGGCAAAGAATTTGCATCCTTGGACAATGAATCTTTGCCGAAATAGTCCAACCCCCCTCTCTTAAAAAAAGATGAATCTAAAGTGAAAAACCTGATAAATGATATTGAAAATTCTAACCAGACTCTTGTGAACCTGCATAGACTAATCACCCAGTAACTAGCCCAATAGGGGAAAGAAAAATCCTCAGGAAAAGAGAACCTCAATGACCCAAGCATTAGTGGTTGTCTTGTTTCATAACAGAGGTTGCGTGATGAACCTATGTAGGCTCACAAAAGGCTATCTAGAAGTCCATTAAGGAGTGATTCCTCTAACATGAATGATTAAAAAAGACAAGAATTGAGTAATGAAACCTCCAAACATATGAAATCTAACATTAGCAGCCCACCAAAAAGTAAAATGAACAATAACAATAATAATATAGAAAAATCCAATTTCCCAAGCAATGAGAGTACTATATATGAAGGTGACAGTGATTTAAGCTTGCCAAAGGGTGACACCAAGGAAGTAGGCCCTAACATTCTCTTGGGAGAAGGTGGAAACCCCACAGATGTGATCCACAAAAGGAAGAACAGATCCAAGGATTCTCCATACCCCTTCATGAAGAGGGTGGACAATCAAAATAGTCTTCCTAAATGCTATGACAGCTTTAGGAAACCAATGGATATAGAATAATCCTTTTGACATGGACCTGAACTTCATATCCTTGAATGTAAGGGGACTTGAATCCCCAGAAAGGAAGTTTATAGTCAGAAAGTTTTTGAATCTCACCAAGAATAAAGAGGTGGTTCTTCTTCAAGAGGTGAATGCTACATTATTCACTATTGAAACAAGCCCAACGGTGGTTTGACAGGACTCAATTTTCTTTGCAACCAAACATGAAAAGGGGAAGGGTGGTGTAGTGATCCTTCTGACTAAGGCTATGGAAAATTTTGTAGTGGATAGTGGGTCCTCCCCTTGTCAGAGGGTTCTGTGGATAACTTAGAAAAAGAAGGGATCAAATTTGGAATTTTCTCAATCTATGACACCAATGAATTTAGGGGCAAGACTGAGCTTTGGAAATGGCTACTTGACCTCCCAAGCATCCCCTATTTCATGGAAGGGGACTACAATATGGTAGAACACCAGGATGATAAATGTGAGGGAAGTAGAATGGAGTGGAAGGGAAATGAGTTGTTCTTTTGGTCTAGGTTTAAATCTAAGCATCATCTATTTGACCCCTTGATGGGAAATAAAAGGGAGAATAGAGGCATTTGGTTTACTTGGTGCAACTCTTAGAAAGGGAATAACAGGATTTACCGTAAACTAGACAGATTTTATGTCAATAAGAACTTTTTCAGCCTTGATAAAAATGAGGGCCAAATTTTCCAAGTATATCCTTACACTCTATCCAACCACCACCCAATCTTGACTAAGGTAAAAATGAACTACAAGGAGGATAATAGCTCTCGAAGAGAAAATCTATTCAAATTGAATTCGGGGCTGCTGGGGGACCAAGATTGCAACAATGCAATCTTTACTTTAAGAGAGATCAATAGATGGATGTTAAAGGATGCCTCTGCAAGGGAAAGGTGGGAACAAAATATGAAAATTTGAAGGTGATCTATCAAACCATTGGGAAGAAAAAGGCTTTGGACTCTAGGAAAGAGGAATTTTTACTGAACAAAAATTGTTAGAAGCTAAAAACCAACATTCAAAATGATCCAACTAATGCCACATTATGAGAAGAGGTCTCACTGATTAAAGATGCACTAAGAAGGATGCAAACCAAAAATTCCAAGCGATGAGAGTCAGGTCTAGACCTAATTGGATAAAAATGGGGATAGAGGTACAAAGTTATTTTTCAAAATCTTGAGAAGTAAAGAAACAGGAGAAAATATTGAAAAGATCTATCTTGATGACAATAACATCAGGGATCCAAAAAAAATTAAAGAATCCTTCTAAAGCTACTAGAAGAACCTTTTTCTCCTCAAATGGTGTTAATAAGGAATCAAGTCATGCAAGAGAGATTTGCAAGCAAGTCATCCCCCAGAAGCTCACTAAAGAATTTATGTTAGACCTTGTTAAAGAAATCACCCTGGATGAAATAAAAAAATGTTATCCTTGCATTAAGTAATGAAAAATTGCTTGGGGCATATGGCCTCACTATGGAATTCTATGAGAAAAATATTGATTGGATAAGCAAAGACTTACTTCAGGTCTATAAGGAGGTTGCCCTCAAAAAATCCCTTGGCAAAGAAATTAACAAAGGCATCATCAAACTATTGCCAAAAGATGGGGATAGAACACTCCTGAAGAACTAGAGGCCTATCACCTTACTAAATGTTTCCTACAAAATTTTGACTAAAATATTGGCCAACAAATTGGTGAATATTCTCCCAAAATTTATCACCTCAACTCAAACAAGTTTTATAAAAGGCATGTATATTTTGGAAAATCTAATAACTAGTTGGGAAGCAATGAATTGGGCAAGGTTCTTAGATTAGAGGATAGCAATGCTACTACTGGATTTTGAAAAGGCTTATGATAAAATAAAATGGGATTTTTTACTCCTTTCTATAGAAGCATTTGGCTTTCCAAAGAATTTCTGCAATTGGGTTAGAGTGCTCAAGAAGGATGCAAATGTGCAGATTCAAATCAATGGCTCCCTAAAAAATAAAATTTGGTTGGAAAGATCAATTAGGAAAGGGTGTCCCCTTTCCCCTGCCTTGTTTGTAATTGTTGTTGATGTTATCTTTTATCTATTGAGAGAGACCTCGGTATCTCCTAGAGTCAAAGGGGTGTCCCTATCTAACAAGGAAGAGCTCTTGAACTTACAATTTATTGATATCAATATTGCTATCTTTTTTATGCTATTTAGGAAAATAACATGAAACTCCTTATGGAGAAGTTAAAACTATTTTTCCTTGCTTTAGGGGAAAAAATATCTCATGAAAAATCCATTTTTCTATGTTGGTAAGATGCCCCTCCTATTTGGTTAGAGAGGTTTGACTTTCAATGGGGAGGCGCTAATAAGCAAGTAAGGTACTTGGGAATTCCATTTGTAGTTAATCCTTGCATTAAAAGCATGTGGCATTGGATTAAATAGAAATTTGAGAACAAACTTGGGAAGTGGGACAAGCAATACCTCTCTCTGGCGAGAATAATGTAAGTATCTCAGATAATCTTGTCTTCCTACAACTTGTACTACTCGTCTATTTGGCTCTTTAGTAGTTATCAAATTAATGAGATCCATAAAAGGATCAAGAATTTCTTGTGGTCATATTGTAAAGGAAAAAAGAAGTAGCACTCACTCAAATGGGAGTGGTGCTATGTTGAAAAGGCAAGGGGGGTCTGGGGTTGAAAGACTTGAAGCTACATGGGATTACCCTTGTAGTCAAATGGATTATTAAGTCTCTTCAGTGGAATGAACCTTGGAAGGTTCTCATAAGGAACACCATTAAATTGGTTGTCCTAAGACATGCCAAAACATGGAAGCTACTTCCCTTCAATGACCTGGTGGTAGGTACTTTCTCAGTGTCACCTATAGGTTTTGTGGTCTTCAAAAGTTAATGAAAAGCTTGGGAAATTGTTAATAATAGAATTAATAATAAGAACATCTTTTCAAATAACATTTTTATTGATGATGAAAGATCCATTTGGTGGAATCTTAGACACAAAGACAAACCTTTGGCTCTCTTACAAGATTGCTCAGCCAAGTGTTGGGTAGGCAAAGGGATAAGGTGTTTCAAAGATATTACTAACAATGGTGAATTGATAAGTTGGGATACTCTTAAAGAAATGATTTTGATCTACCCTCTTCCATTTGGAGAACTTTCTCCATAATTTAAAAATCCTATGAAGGCCTTTAGTTGCCCAAAAAGGATAACAATAATGATAATTGGCTTGACCACCTCACCTAGGAAGATGGAACTACTCTCAATAAGCTTAATGCAAAAATTATTTATAAGTCTTTAACCAATAGCAATGCAATTTTTTGTTTTTTGAATCAAGTGTGGAACATCTCTCTTCCTATTAAAATTTGGCAATCTATCTTAATTTATAATTGGTCTAGCTGTATAGAGCCTAAGAAGGCTTGTTTTAAGTAGCTTTAAATTTTGTAAAAGTTACCTTATAAGATTAATCATGCTGGCATTGATCTATGTAGCTTCTGCAGACAACTAGACCTGAAACTATTAAGAACATAAAATGGATGGAAATTCTATTTATGTAGCCTATTTGCAAAGGAGGTTTGGAATCTAGATTCTTTTTTAATTTTACTGGTTCGCATGATAACATAAAATGGATGGAAATTCTATTTAGCAAAATGGATAGCTTAAATAAGGAATGTAATATTTTTTGGCTTATATTCTTACTAATGAGATCTTATGGCTAATCTATACAAAAAGGAATGAGGAAAAGTTACAAAGGGTGAAAAGAATGCTTAATGAGTTTCATAAGAAACTCGTGTTCTACAAAATTGTTGTGCGGGTTAGAATCACATTGGAGGCTTCCAAGAAAAAGTTCATGAACACTAATGAGAGAAAATTTGGCCACACATGGGAGTTCAACAAAGAGACAAGCATTCATGTACTCAAAGACATGGTTGAGTTGTTGAAGAACTACAATCACAAAATGAATGAGTTGGAAAGAAAGGACAAACAACAGACAAGGGTCCACATAAACACAGATTCAGTCTTGGGCATTGAAGTAGTCTACTCCAATGAAGACTTGCCAATCATCTTTCCTCTGCTTGGCACCCTACCTTGGGAAGAGCTTGAAATCAACAGTGTTGAATGAATCTCTAGCTTTGAAAACAATGATGTAATGTTGATAATCTAGAAAACAATGATGTAAAAGTTAGTGACTTAAAGTCTGATATGTTATGTGTGTAAGGGGTGGGTAAACTACATAATATTGTAACAAACCTTTAATACTGTTCTATGCTCATAGCATAGTTGTATCTATTTTTTACTCGATTATTAAATAAAATAATAATAATTATGAATTAAATTAATTCTAATATTTTTTAATTATTATTTGTAATTTTATAAAAAGGCATAAATAATAAAAATAAATTTCAAACTTAAATATAAATTAAAAAATTAAAAGAGAATAAACCAAATACAAAGTCAAAATATATCAAAATCCAAATATTAATAAACATAATAATTTTAGAAAATTAATAATGAATAATAAAAAATTTAAGCTAATAAATAATTAAATTAAAAAATATATATACTAAAATTTTAATTTATTAGAATTGAAATATTAATAAAATATGTATAAAAAAAAGATAATTAATATATTACAAACAATATTAACATTAATTGAAATCTCAAGTTAGTAGCTGATGAAATGCTCAATATGAAGAATGCCTATGAGCAAAAATTTGTTGTTATTGATGGTAAGTTGGTGAAGGTGGTGGAGCTCAGTAAACATGCTATGTGCAATGAGGCTGAGAGATTGTGTTTACTGAATAAGAAGGCTAGGAAGTGGCTAGAGGACAGTTTTTGTACAAAAGACATGGCGGCTATTGGGTGTGCAACAAAAGATGACTAGTGATACTAGGCCTTTTGCTCGTACCCACAATAAGACCAAACTTAATGTAAAGGTTGGTATCCTTGCTGATGAAGTGGTGGAAGTCATGAATTTCCATTAAAAAATAATTGATAGTGATCTTGAAGCAACGAATATTCTTAAAAATCTCTAGTTTGTTTATGTTTTTTGTGCTTTTTTTTTTGGTTGTCTGTGTGTTGGTTTTTGGCTACTTGTTTTGTTTTTGATTATATGATGAAGCAGCTGCTTGTCTTGAAAGGGTTTCGAGGCCCCTTCAAATCCTATTTTTCCTTTAATCAAAAACATTAATTGAAAGATAAACTTAATTAACAAATAAAAAAGTTATTATAATATTATCAAATTAACCATAAATATAGTTAAATTATTAAATAAGTTAAAAAAATAAAAAAATAAAAAATTATACTTCAAATAAATATTAAAAATAAAAAATCTAAGTTTGAAAAAATTTAAAGAAAAAAAATGTTTTCTTATCCTACCGTTCCCTACTTTAAAGTTAAGATTGGATAAGAGTGTAGTTGCTTTTTTCTTTAATTATATATTATATTTTTTTATATTTTAGAAAATTTGATGGTTGAGGTCATTTCAATCGTCTTGCATCCTTCTCTTCAACTTTCAACCATTGATTTTCAAAAGAAAGTCATCCACTTCATATAAGGAAATTATGTTTATTAATATTTAGATTTTGATATATTTTGACTTTCCATTTAGTTTTTTATTTTATTTTTAAATTTAGATTTAAGTTTGAAATTTATTTTTATTATTTATATCTTTTAATGAAATTATAAATAATAATTAAAAAATATTAGAATTAATTTAATTTATAATTAGTTATCTTATTAAAACTTTAATGATTGTAGAATAATTCTATTTTAGATTTTTGTTATAATTTATATAATAAAATGAATTTCAAACTTAAAGTATAAATTAAAATTTATAGAGTGAGAGAGAGAGAGGTAACTTTTGATAATTAGTCGTTTCATGCCAACAATCCAAGGATAGCAAGTCCTAGGGAGTTATGCTTAGGGTTGCATGTCATTTGGTTAAGGATGTGATAATTCACCTTTAAAACCTCTTCAATGTGCCTGTTACACACTCAAGAGGAAAATAGATAAAGAAAGAGAGAAAATAAAGAAAGAGACAGAGAAATGGAGAGGGATACAAAGAGATACACAAATATAAAAGAGAGATAGAGATACAAAAATAGAGGTATAGATATAAAGGAATAAATATGGAGAGGAAGAGAGATAAAGAAAGAGAGAGGAAAAGAGAGAAGAGAAGAGACATAGATAGATATAGTCACATAAAGAGAGATAGAGAGATAGAGAGATAAAGAGAAATAGGAGACAAAAATATATATAGAGGTCGAGAGATCAAGAGATAAAGAGGGAAAGGGGGAGAGAGGAGGGAGATAAAAAGGGATAGAAAAAAATAGTAAGGGGAGAAAGATAGGGAGAGTGAAATAGACAAAGACAAGAAATGAGAGAAAGATAGAGGAAGAGAGAAGGGAAGACAAATATAGAGAGAATTAGGGGAAAGAGAGGAAGAGAGAGATTGAGAGCTAATAAAATATAAAGAAAGAGAGGGAGACAAAAATATAAAGATCTCTCTTTCTCTTCCCATATTTCTATGATATCTCCCCATACGTACGTCTCCCTACTTCTCTATATATATCTCCCTCTCTCTACCTCTCTCTATATAAATTCCTATCTCTATATTTTTATCCCTCCATCTATCCCTCTCTCATTCTCTCCCTCTCTCTTTGTATCCCCCTCTTTCTATCTCTATTTCTCTCCTTCTCTCCATTTCCATCTCCATCTCCATCTCTATCTTCCTCTCTATCTCTCTCCCTATCGCTATTCATATCTCTCCCTCTCTTTCCCTCTATCTTTCCCACTATTTATATCTCTCTATCTCACCCTCTCTCTATCCATATCTCTCCCTCTCTCCCTCTCTCCCTATCACTCTCTCTTTCTATATTTCTCAACTTCTCTACCCTCCCTCCCTCTCTATCTATTTATATATATCTCTTTATCTCTCCCCCTCTCTCTATCTCTCCCTCTCTATTAATTTTCTATATCACCTAGACTTTATCTGCCACTCTTGCCCTCTCTATTTCTATCTTTCCATCTCTCCCTCTTCCTATTTATTTATAACTCATTATCTCTCTCTCTCTCTCTCTCTCTCTCTCTCTCTCTCTCTCTCTCTCACTCACTCATTTACTCCATCTCTCCTACTCTCTCTATATATCACTTCCTATATCTGTATATTTCTCTCTCCATCTCCCCCTATTTCTATCTCTATCTCTCCCTCTCCTTTTGTCTCTCCATTTATATTTATCTTTGTCTTTGTCTTTGTCTTTCTCTCTCTCCCTCTCTATCTTTCCCAATTTATATTTATCTCTCTATCTCTCTTTTATATCCCTATTTTCCCTCTCCCTCTCCTTATCACTTCCTCTTTCTTTATCTCTCTAATTCTCTTTCCTCTCTCTTTTTTTATCCTTTCATTGGCCTCCCTCTCTATCTGTTTATATATATATATCCCTCTCTATCTCTCTCCATATCTCTAGCTCTATCTCTATCTCTATCTCTTAATAATTAAACTCTTACATATCTTTCTCTATCTCTATCTCATTATTTATCCATCTCTCTTTACCCCTATATCTTTCCCTCTCTCTACCCCTCTCTATATATCACTTCCTCTCTCTATAATTATATTTCTATCTCTCCCTCTCTCCCCCCCCCTCTCTATATGTTTATCTCTTTTGGATCTATATCTATCCCTTTGTCCTCTCTCTTTATCTCTCCCTCTCTCTCTCTTTCCATATCCCTCTCCTCCATCTCCATCTCCATCTCTCTCTATCTCTCTCTCCCTCCCTTTCCCTCGCCCATATCTCTCCCTCTTTTTGTCCACATATCTCCCTCTCTCTCCCTCTTTCACTATTTCAAACATATCATTAGCCTATTGGTTTGGTAATGGAGCTTTATTATCTTCCCGATTCAAAGGTTTTGTTTTAATTGTGTTCGGATCCCTATAAGTAGATGCATATTTGATTTGAAGCTATCACTTCTCCATTGAGACCTTTGTTGCACAAACAAAATCATTTTTTAAATAGCCTACCAATTGACCTCATGTATACTACACAAATGTATGTAAACAATAAACCTAAGAATTCCCTAATTGACCATCCACACTCCTTCAATGTACCTATTGCACACCAAGGTGCGATTGTAATAATTAATTGAATAATAAATGAATCACCAAATAATGGTATCATAAGGTGATTATAGAACACTTAGACTGATGTCAAAGGAAGGAAGAAAAATGTCTTGTTAAGCCTCCCGGTTCAACGTTTCCTATGCCTCGTAGTGCCACGTCACCAGCACAAACACAATCTAACGGCGGAGACAGAATGGCGGCTCTTACATCATCGCTTCAAACTTCCCAACACTGGGTCTCAACCTCTCGTCAACCAACGAATATCTTTCCAGTTAATTTCATGATATTTTTTATTTCAAATTTAGTTGTTTATTTCTGATATATTAAATTTCAAATATTGTTTCAATTTTGGCAACTTAAAAAATCTTTTGTGAGGGCTGCTCAAACAGCATTCGCCTTCAATTTGAGTTGGGTGAATTCTGCTGTGAGACAAGTCTGCCAGAATTCATCAGAATTACCTAATCCAGGTATTTTCAATTAGTTTTTATTGTTTCAGCTCCATTATCAATTTCAATTCTCCATATGCTTGTTTCACCGTATGCTCTCCTTTCATGGACGAATACGAATGCGTTAACTTTGGCTGGCTAATTTTCTTTTTCAATTTATTTTTCCTTTAAATTTATCATGACCAGACTTACCCTGGCTCTTTACATGGGTTTATGATCTTTTAGTGTTTCACGTGTGAATGGTGTGTTGCCAAATCCCCTCAATTTCAATTCAATCCTCAGGAGGCAAATTCAAGAAAATCTTTAATCATCTTCATTTGAATTTATATTTTAAATCTTAATTTTTCATGTGAGCTAGTCATGGACCTGTATGATGCCACCAGGCACATTATGTATACCCTGCCTTTGCAGATGGGTATGTAGAAACTAGAGTTGGGTAATGAAATTTTTCCAATTTTAACGCTTATCATGTTTCTTTGAATTTGAACTGTCAAAGAAAATAATCAGATGAAAATTTCACTTTCTTTAGTTTTATGCTTTGTGATGATAATTAATAGGTCATTTGATTCAAAATGTCAATAAAGAAAACTTACACATTCAAATCCACTAATAATTCATACACACTTAAACAAACTTACACAATCAAATCCACTAATAATTCATACACACTTAAGCATCATCTTCAGCATCATCTTCAGGTGATGTGCTTTGAATATTATTGATTATAGAGAAAACTGAATCTTAGCTTTGTTATTGATTCTGTTTTTCTGTATGAGGTACCATTTCCAATCAGTCTTTTAGCCATAGAAGTGAGATATAAATTGTCGTTGATTGGTCTGGATTTTGAACTCCAATGGCTGCTAACTAAGGTTTGCAGTATTGTGATAGACTTTCTTTTCGTTTAGATAGACTTCTTTTTGGGTTCTTTAAGCTAAAAACTAAGGTATGAATGGTAATCCACTCCAGCAATTATGTATTGCCATTCGCCATACCCTTTGATGTCCAGGCCAACACGCAAAGCAAGAACAGAACCTTGATGGAAACTTTACAAGCCAAGAAATAAAGAATATATATCAAATCTTCACAAATGGTTTACTAATCTTGAATGCACAACTACCAGTGCTCATGCCATTTCCGATAAGCTGAAATAGAAAGAAAATGGCCAAGCATGTTCCCTTGCCCAACCACAACCACTTGAACTATCTATCAACTTCCTCTCCCTCCTCCGTCTGGAGGGTGCCTGAAGACACTAATATTTATTTGAAATTTTCATATCCTGTTTATGTCTGCAGCCTCCACTTGGAATAGTTTAATGGCTGCTTAAGAAAATGCACATGGGTTCTGTATAAAGTCTATTGATTGTTTTAGAATATACACATCAGTTCACCTTCTAAGAGTAAAATCATCCTTCTAGAGTATAAACATGTTTCTCCTTTTAACGGTAACAATTTTCAACTAATATTTAAAGAGTCCACTGCTTGACTTAGACTTAAGTCATGATGCAGGCAGTTTCTATGATATTAATCTAGCTGAACCTTATATGTTATTTTTCCAACTGATGGAGATTAAAAAAATAGTCTCATTCATTAATCTTATTGCCAATATTAGTGGACTAACTCACAAAACCTCAAGTCAGTGTTCAAATTTTGAGTATATATTGCAGGTCTCTGAACTTAGCTCTTGATTAATTACAAATACTACCCCTGCACTGTGTATTCGATCATGGAGGATATAAGTATCTTCTTGCAACTGGTACTCAATTATGAACCATATAAAATGAGCCACTTGTTTGTTTAAATAAAGAATAAACACATGTACATATTCTTGAGACATTATGTCATTTACTTTTTAGACACTGTCCATTATCCATCAGTGCTTAAAAATTGATTTTCCATGTGCTTTCCTGGTCCCAACTTTGAATCCCTCTGATCAGAAATAAACATTCTAAGGTGTTATGCATCCTTAAAAAATCTCTAGAACTGACAGGCTTAAGCCAGTGTAGAATTCCATGTCATTTAAATACCACTGTAGCTGTAGAAATCTGCTTTATTCAGCATCTCTTTCAGTTGTTCTGAACAGAATGCTATCTAACAGTAGTCTTAAATATTTATATTATCTTATTGCCTTTGTCTGTCATAATTTGAGGCTTGATTTTAATAGTTGAGACAAACTGCATTTTACAATTTTGAAATCCAAGTAGCAGTTCAGATTATGTCCATGGTACCTTAGTACACTTCAAGTAATTTGATTTTGGAATATCCTTCTTAAGAAATCTTATGTAGGCTTTCAAATGGCTGATATTGAGGACCATCCCACCGTTGTATTTGACAATGGTTCTGGAATGATTAAGGTAAGTTGCTTATACAGTTAGTTGTTACCTTTCTTCAGACTCCTTGTATTTCCTGTTAATTTGGTGGCTATTTCTGCTCTTTAGCTTGAAATATATTCTTTGAATAATTAAGATTTTGTTCTTATGGAAAATGTTTGCTCCATATGTCTTTAATCGTTCAATAGGCTGGATTTGCTGGTACGGATGCTCCTAGAGCTGTGTTTTCTAGTATTGTGGGACGGCCACGACATGTTCAAGTCATGCACCTTGATAAAGAGCAGAAAAATGATTATGTAGGTGATGAGGCTCAGTTAAGAAGAGGTTATCTTACTTTAAGTTACCCAATTGAGCATGGCATTGTGACAAACTGGGATGACATGGAGAAAATCTGGCGCCACACATTTCACAGCAAACTTCAAGTTTCTCCAGAATATCAGCCTCTTATTCTTACAGAAGCCTCTCTGAATCCAAAGCCAAACAGAGAAATGATGGCCCAGATTATGTTTGAGACTTTGGAAGTGCCTTCCATGTACATAGCCAATCCAGCTGTTCTGTCCTTATATGCAAAAGGCCTTACGACGGGTCAGTACTTCCTGGCTTTGAAGAAACAGTTTTCCCTTGCCACTGAATTTTATTTTCTTGAAAATTTTGGGAGTTTGCAATATATGGGGATTCAAACTGTCTTTATTTGCAGGTGTTGTTTTGGAGTGTGGGGATGGGGTTACCCAAATAGTGTCAATTCATGAAGGATATGCCATGCCTCATGCAATCCTAAGGTTGAACCTTGCTGGGAGAGATTTGACGGATTGGTTGGAAAGGCTCCTCGTTGAGAGGGGATGGTATTTTGAGACAACTGCAGAACATGAAATTGTTCGTGATATGAAAGAGAATGTTGCATATGTGGCACTAGATTATGACCAAGAGCTTGAGATAGCAAAGTCAAATTCTTCCATTAATAAGAGCTATGAGCTTCCTGACGGGCAGCTTATAACAATTGGGGATGAGAGATTCAGATGTGCTGAGGCCTTGTTCAATCCAAAACTTGTTGGTAAGGAACATGCAGGCGTCCATGAGGTAATATACAAATCAATTTTGAAATGGGATGCTGATATCAGAAGTAAGTTATATGAAAACATTCATCTGAGTGGTGGATCGACCATGCTTCCTGGCTTTTCCTGTCGATTGCTCAAGGAGATTTCTGCACTTGCTCCCAAGAGCATGAAAATCACAATAGATACATCTCCTTATAGGAATTATAGTGTTTGGAAAGGTGGCGCTGCTCTTGCATCGCTTAGCTCATTCGATAAGGTATATCAGTTTGCTCTTGCAAAATAGTCGGTGAAGCTCAACTTTAGATTATGTTTAGTTTTCAATTCATAGCTCTTAATGTTCTTACTGTTTTATGCATTCTTAAACGTTCTGGCTACAGATATTGATATCAAAATCAGAGTATGAGGAGTTTGGTCAATCAATTGTTCACATAAACAGAAAGTGTACCTAAATGTGGGTGCAGGGATCAGCTATAGAGAGTATTCTCTGGCTTAATCTATTCAGAGAAAATGTTGTAAGAGAATTATTTGTATGGCTAATTAAACATGGTTTCAACTTTCCGTTTCGAGATAGAGACATTTTCTAAAGCAGAGCATTTTTATTCGTATGTCAAGATATGACCAAAATTCTATTGCAAATTTTTATTTCAATTGTGTAATAAGGATGTTCGGTGGGAGTGCATGCTGCATAATTTCAGCACCCTTAATGGAATAATTATCAATTTCTTAAATTCAACTATTTGAGTTCTAATTAAAAATTTCAATATTTGGGTCAATTGTTCATAGCACCTCTGTCTACTGCAGAAAACATCCTGTTATTCAGTACCAGAAACAAAGTACGATGCTATCTATTCTGGTAGTGCAATTTATTTTTAATGTAAATACACAATTTCCATGTTAGGAAGTTCTTTGAAAATGGGATAAATGGTTAAGATAGAAGGGAAGGAAAATACAGATAGAAAACTGTTAATGTGTTAATCTTCTGAGTTACCACAATTTAGTTGTATACAGTTTTTCAGTTTTTTCCTTCTGGCAATTAAACTGCTTTACCACTGCCTATAAATATGAATATAATTTTCATTTTGAAATAGTAGAGTTAATGCCATTTCTATTATGTTCTTAAATCCCTGCCCGACAGTGGTATCAGAGTACAGGCAATATAATTTTTAAAATCCACAGTCTTCTCCTCTATAACAACCATTTTTCTCCATTTACTTGCTGCAGTCTTAATTATTGCTGAGCAACAGTTTCAAATTTTATGGAGATAAAAAGATCAGTTAAATAGTGAAGATATCAAGGGATTGGAGGTCTTGTTAATGCATGGCCGATCAAATTGGTGGTTATGCTCTTCTTCTACAGATATAGAAAGAGGAGTCCCTTTCTATTTGCTGCCAATATGGGGTTGGGTAGAATCAACTGGACAAGAGTAGGATAGCCAATTTTCTACTGTTAGTGAAGCCTATATTGGTTGGTCCAATTATTGTGTGTGGCAGTTGTCGCCCATATTATGCTCTACAACTTTATAGTTGACGGCATTCAAAGAGAATATTTATTTCCTTTCTCCTGAAAACAGAGGTATTTCTTGCTTTCTATTTTGTGAATGAATGGTGAAATCTTAAGTGGAAAGATACATGAATAAAATGGTATAGAAAAGTAGAAAACATTCTTATTTGTAATGATTTGTGGTGTAATATCTGTGATGGAGACACCTACCTACTGCTATTAAAAAAAGGGCAATATAAAAATTCAAGAGTCTTGGATTGGATAGAGGGAGAGAGAGGCAATGAAGGAGACACAGAGAGGTAGGTAAAGAGGGGTAAGGTGGAAGGAAAAGAGGGAGAGGTAGGTAGAGAGAGTGAGGGGAGATAGGGAGAAGTAGAGAGGGAAGGGGGGAGAGAAGTAGAGAGAGGGGGAAGTTGGGAAGGAGGGAGAGATAGGTAGAAAGAGAGGTGGGGTAGGATGGATTGAGGGAAAGATAGGTAGAGAGTGAGAGCATGAGTGGAGATAGAGAGGGGGAGAGAGGGAGGGAGGGAGAGGGTACGTGGAGAGAGGTGGTGTGTGAGGGAGAGAGGAGGAAGGAGGGAGATAGGTAGTGGTAGGGTGGGAGAGATAGAGGGAAGGAGGGAGATAGAGAGAGGTAGTGTAGGATGGGTAGGTATAGAGAGGTAGGGAGGTAGAGGGGTAGGTGGATAGGGGTTGTGTGTGTGAGGGAGAGAGAGAGGGGGGGAAGGAGGGAGATAGGGAAAGGTGGGGTGGGAGGGATAGAAGGAGCGAGAGATAGAGGGAAGGAGAGAGATGGAGAGAGGTAGGGTGGGAGAGGTATATATAGTGGGAAAGAAGGGAAAGAGGGAAGGAGGGAGGGAGAGGTATGGTGGGAGAGGTATATATATAGAGAGAGAGTGAGATAGAGGAAGGAGGGAGGGGTAGGGTAGGAGGGATAGAGGGGGGGTGGGAGACAAAGAGGGAAGGATGGAGATAGGGAGAGGTAGGTAGAGAGAGGTTGTGTGTGAGAGGGAGAGAGGGAAGGAAGGGGATAGGGAGAGGTAGGGTGGGAGGGATAGAGGTTGGGAGAGGTAGGTATAGAGAGGGAGAGAGGGAAGAAGGGAGGAAGGGAGGGAGGGACAGGTAGGTGGAGATATTTTTTGTGTGTGTATGACAAAGGGAGAGGGAAGGAGGGAGATAGGGAGAGGTAGGGTGGGAGAGATAAATGGAAGGAGAGAGATAGGAGGGAGATAGGGAGAGGTAGGTAGAGAGAGGTAAGGTGAAAGTAATAGAGAGAGGTAGGTAGGGTGAGAGGTTGGGTGGGAGAGAGAGAGAGAGAGAGATAGAGAGAGGTTGTGTGTGTGAGAGAGGTAGGGTGGAGAGGTAGACAAAGATTTTGTGAGAGAGAGAGAGAGGGGTAGGTTGGGAGAGGTAGAGGGAGGGAGATAGAGGGCAGGTGGGAGATAGGGAGAGTTAGGATGGGAGGGAAAGAGTGGGGAAGAGAAAGATGGAAGGAGGGAGAGAGGCAAGGTGTAAGGAATAGAGAGAGAGGTAGGGTGGTAGAGGTGGGGTGGGAGAGGTAGAGAGAGGTTGAGTACATGTCTATGTGTGTGTGTGAGAGAGAGAGAGAGGGAAGGAGGGAGAAGGGTAAGGTGCAAGGAATATAGAGGTATGTAGAGAGAGAGAGAGGGAAGGAGGGAGAAGGGTAACGTGCAAGGAATATAGAGGTATGTAGAGAGAGAGAGGTGTGGTGGGAGAGGTAGAGAGAGGTTGTTTATGTATGTGAGAGAGAGAGAGATGTAGAGAGAGGGGAGGGAAGGAGGGAGATAAGGAGAGGTAGGGTGGGAGGGATAGAGGGATTGATAGAGGGAGGGAGAGAAAGAGGGGAGGTAAGGTGTAAGGAATAGAGAGAGGTAGGTAGAGGGAGAGGTAAGGTGGGATCTAGGTAGGGTGGGAGAGGTAGAGAGATAGGTGGTGTGTGTGTGTGTGTGAGAGAGAGAGAGAGAGAGAGGAAAAGAGGGAGAGGGAGAGAGGGATAGGTAGAGTGAGAGAGATGTATGATGGGAGGAAGGGAGAGAGAGAGAGGGGGGGGGGCAGGGAGGGAGGGAGGAATAGGTAGGTGGAAAGAGAGAGGGGGAAAAGAGGGACAAAGGTAGGGAGAGGAAGGTTATGAGGGATGGTGAGAGAGCATAGATAAAGAGAAATATACAAGGATGGGTGGAGGGAGAGGTCTAGCAAGGTAGCATGGGAGGGATAGAGGGAGAGAGAAGAAATGAAGGAGACACAATGAGGTAAGTAGAGAGAAGTAAGGTGGAAGGAATAGAGGGAGAGGTAGGTAGAGATGGTGAGGGGAGATAGGGAGAAGTACAGAGGGAAGGGGAGAGAGAAGTAGAGAGAGGGGCAAGTTGGGAAGGAGGGAGAGGTGGGTAGAAAGAGAGGTGGGGTAGGATGGAGTGAGGGAAAGATAGGTAGAGAGGGAGAGCGTGAGTGGAGATAGAGAGAGGGAGAGATGGAGGAAGAGAGGGAAAGAGGGAGGGAGGGGTAGGTAGAGATAGGTAAGATGCAAGGAATAGAGAGTGAGTTAGGTAAAGAGAGAGAGAGAGAGGTAGGGTGGGAGAGGTACAAAGAGAGAGATCTAGTGTGTGTGAGAGAGAGGGGGGAGGGGTATAGAGGTGTAGGTGGAGAGAGGGAGAGGTAAGGTGAGATGGGTAGAGGTTGGAAGAGAGAGAGGAGTGAGGGAGTGAGGGATAAAGGGAAGGATAAGTGGAGAGAATGGTATTATTGGAGGGCTAGAGGGAGAGGGGATATAGAGATAAGTAGAGAGGGATGAAGGTAGGGAGGGGATATAGAGATAAGTAGAGGGCGAAGGGTCCAAGAGAGAGATAGAGAGATGAGTAAGGAGGGGTGGAGTGAATTTTATTTTCTTGAAAAGTTTGGGAGGTTGCAATATTGAGGGATTTAAACTATCTTTACTTATAGGTGTTTGTCTAGAGTGTGGCTATGGGTTTACCCAAATAGTACCAATTTATGAAGGATATTCCCTACCTCATGCAATTCTAAGGTTTAACATGGCTTGAATTTACTACTTGAAGCAAAAATATCTACTAATGGCTTACTAAGAATGAAAACTACCAGTGCTCATGTTCCCCTGCTATACCACAACCACTTGATCTATCTATCAAATTCTTCCCCCTCCTACGTCTAGAGAGTGCCTGAAGACATTAACATTATTTCAAATTTTCATATCCTATCTATGTCTACAGATGGTGTCCACTTGTAGTAGTTTAATGGCTACTAAAGAAAATACACATGGATTATGTATAAAGTCTATTGATTGTTTTAGAATATATGCATCAGTTCTCCTTGTAATAGTATAATCATCCTTCTAGAGTATCAACATGTTTCTCCTTTTAATATTAACAATTTTCCACTAGTATTTACAGTGACCACTGCTTGACTTAGACTTAAGTCATGATGTAGGAAATTTCTATGATATTAATCTAACTAGTTTTATGTTATCTTTCCAATTGATGGAGATGAAATAAATAGTCTCATTCATTAATATTATTGCCAATACTTGTGGACTAACAGAACCTCAAATTAGTGTTTGATTTCCTATTGATTTGGTGGCTATTTTAGCTTTTTAGTTTAAAATATTTATATGCATAATTAAGATTAGCATTTGTATCAGCATATATTTTTTTGTATTGAATATGCAAAATAATAAAATTCATAGACCACCCGTTTCAATAAATTGCAGAGCTTAAACTTTTAAGCTTAAGCTTCACTAAAAAATTCATGAGACAACCTACTTTAATATTCTCCTAAAAGATATTAACACCCATTGAAATATTTTAGGAAGCCCCCCTTCATGGGACACAACCTTAGACTATTGAAGACACATACATGATCCCTAGATCTTCATTACTAGGCCCCTCAAGATTCAAACTTTTGTCTCCCCCACTCAAGGTTGAACTCTTTTGCCAAGGTTTCCTTATCATGCCAATGTAAAAAGAATTTCAATTGTTGAAATGTGAAAATATGTCCTAAAGCAATTAAGGTCCTATTCAAATGTACTTGATTCTACCTTGATCTTCCCATTAAGATAAATTCTCCCAGTGTAATACCTTTTCTTGTGTGAAGTAACTTTGAGAATGAATTTATAGAGGACACTTCTTTAAGTAAAGTAATTTCACCATTTGCAAGTGAACCAAAATTTTAGGTTGATAAACAATTTTGAATTATATATATTAAATATTGTTTAAATAAATATATTTTAGAAAGCTTAGAATAAAAAGTAATTAGTTGGTATGTATGGCTCAAAAGTGCAAATTAATAAAAAACAAATATAAGAAAAGAAAAGTAAGACAAAAAGTAGTCTTGAGGTGGAAACAATTGATCATCAAGCCTGAGACCACCTATTAGACATACTTAGAAGGCTTCTAAGAAGCCTCCCAACCATCTTGTTTCTCCCACATACCAAAGGGACAATGACACCCCATCCTTGTAAAATATGCCTCTCCGGTGCTACATTTGAAAAAAAAAATCAATTTGCATCAACCATCTTAACTAACCAAGCATCTATCATCAAAAGTTGAAATGCTAATTTCAAAAGTTATCCATTCACCATGGTGACGAAAATCAAATTCACCCTTGTATGCTTACACTCAAAAGTGCTACGTTGCTATGATTAGGGTCATCCCTATACCCAAACCTTAAACATCGAGGGTTTATGATGACCTTGCCTACATGTCCCCTTGTGGGAATCAGAGGCTTCGTAGTTTTCCTACCAATGTTAGAGGCAGTTCAATATCTCCTCTTGCATGAGATCTCTAATCTCACACTTAAACCATGACTACTCATTAAGCATAAGCTATCACTTAGTCAATTATAATATAATGATAATAACTTTGTCATCAAGTGTTGGGTCCATACCAAATATTACCAAGTACTAGTGTACAATATTCACAAGGGGCATATCATACCATAATCCCAAAGATCATACACAATGACTATCAAAATCATACCTCCATATACACAAGCTGATTAGCTCATACACATCACAAGTACAATAGTGACTAGATCATAGACAAATCACAAGTGCAATAGTGATTAGCTCATATGTACATGAAAAGTACAATTGTGACTATCTCATTTGCACATCACAAGCACAAAAATGACTAGCTCATACACATATCACAATTACATTAGTGACTGGCTCCAACATACATCATAATCATAGTGACTAGCTCTAGCACTCATTAGAAATACACAGTGACTAGCTCCAACACATCACATGTACACAGTGATTGGTTGACACATCACAATGGTTGACTAACACATGTCCATAATGCATTCTAGATAAAAAAGAATGTTGATGCATTGCACACTACACCATGGGTTCCTTCCTTTTCTCTAGTCTTTTGCACCATTGGACAACTAGGAAAAGGATTTAGTGCATCCCACATGACACCGACAGTCTGTCCTCAACTCAACAAGGAAAAGTATGCAATCTAACAATTGGGAAAGGGATTTGGTGCATCTCGTACTACACTACAAGTCCATCCTCCATCCCAAGGATTTCCACAAGTAGTGAACCTATCCAACCCAATAGATTCCAACTTCAATCACCTATAGGCCATCGACAAAAAGTTTGTCCACCCAGAAAGAAGTAGCTTCCAACATATACCACCTTGTGACCTTAGTGATATTGTCAGTTATCTTCTTCAAAATACCAAGTAACACTTGGCACCTGCCACCCCCGTGTTATAGGTGACTTACAGTGAACCCCCATACAATGGTTAAGTTCGATTGCCATTACCCGCACGGTAAGGTAACTACCTGTGCAACCATTTCCATATCAAATTTTGGATAGCCCCTAACAATCCACCTTTATGAACCAGTGAATGTCAACTAATCCTAAAGATACAACAGTAGCTCTAGGTATCTACCATTAGCATGGTCCAATGATAACCTGCTAACTATTTTTGTATCATAACTAGGGCAGCCCGCTACCTTCACCTCTGTGAACCAGGTTACTGCTAACTAATCCATAATAGTAACCCAGACATTGATCATTGTCATGGTCCAATGACTACCTATCATTGCTCAAATACCCTAGAGGTTTACACTTGGGCAGGTCATACATAACAGGATTCGTAATATTGGCCAGGTGACAGATAAATATATCACAATCAACAAATCTAGTTGCCTATACCTAGAGACCTCTAGATATGAAGTTGCATTTCACAAACACATAAAAGTTACACAAAACTAACATAAGATGGCATTTACCCAACCTATACATATAATCAAATACCATTTATAAAGTAGTTAAATTCATTACTTCATTCAAATTAGTATTTAGAAGCACATTATGTATTAATTATAAGTTATCAGGTTTCGTTAATTTCTTCATAACCATCTGATACCCATTTCAGCCTCAAATTGAAGCCTATTAAGAGGGAAGGTCAAACCAATTAGGAACAACCCCAACCCTTGGAGTTATCCCCCTAAGGACTTGAGGTCACAAGGACATCCTTCACCCAAGGATGGCCTGTACATACCCTCTTCCAAACAGATCAAAGTCACATGTAGTTCTCCTCACCATATCCCTCAAAGGATGCATACACACCATTTTCCAATTCAGTAAAGTGCATGATCATGATGGGCTAAACAATGGTTATAGGGAAAAAATGTGATTTTAGTTAGGCAAAAACATGAAAAGCATCTTTGAATTTTTACTTGGGTTGGGTAAAAAATATCGTTTGCTATGGTAAACACCAAAACAAAATGGATATTCGTTATTAACAGATATCTGATTTTAAAAAATAGATATTCATTATATATTAATAATATTATATTATATATTACATATATTATTATAATATATAATATAATATATATTATATATATTATTATTATATAAAATAATTATTATATCTTGACTTGCTCTTGAATGCTCTTGACAATAGTTTTTTCTCATGAATGCTTGTTTGTACTAGATAGATTTCAAGTGATGTAATAATTAGGTATTTATAGGAATTTTTCTAATTTCCTGAGAATTAAATCCTGATAGTCAACATTTACAACTTGAATTTTGAACATTAAAATACCTACTCCGACATGTCCAAAATTGGTCCTTGACAGAATAGGACCCATACGCCCTGGGGAAAATGAGTCCAGCCCTATTCTCCAAGACATTAAGTGTTGATGGAAAAATAATTGTTGGATGTATTTGTTCAATGCTTGTAATTTCTCAAAAAGTGGTACAAATGGGCTATAGAATGCATAATTTAGTAAATTAGGGACCCAATCATTGCTAATCGTGTGGGTAATATGATACCACATTTATTCCAAAACTCGTTAAAGCGTCTAATTTAAGAGGTTTACGCACTATCGGAGTAGATAAACTAGATGCAAACAAAACCAAAATTGAATGCAAACCAAACAATGTTTTTTTTGTTGGTGTCGATTGTTTGTCCGCCCAGGTGCTCCTACACCAAACATGTCGGGTAGAAAGATTGTGAGCATAGGTTCACAATAGAGGATTTGAGTAGTTGCACTACCCTTTTAGGTTGAATGCAACCTGTAGCGAATTCCTTTACTGTTTGAGTGCTCAAATTAATCTTTCTTCCACTTCTTCTAGCATAGTGTTAGAACACACACCACCTCGCTCCAACAACACTGCACCCTCTTCTTATTTCCCCTTGTGGACTTATGTCCACCAAAGCCTGACCTCCTCCGCCAAATGTCTTCCTCACTCCTCTTCTCCTTAGTGGGTTCAAACCCACCTCTAACCGTCCACCTCCACCAAAAACAACTTATAACATCTTCAATCATCTCTACACACAACCACACACCATCTACAATATCTACTACATGCTTTGGTTTTCTATCCATCCCTTCTTCTATCCTTTCATCTAAAACCAAAGTAACATCATAAAATTGTTTTACTTGATCTTCATCTGCAATTGCAACATTGAACTCCACTACAATGCCTTTCATATTCTCATTAGTTGCAATCTTTTGTTCATCTCCCTTTGTTGCACCATAATAATTCGATGTCAACTCTTCCTCAATCACCAACAGTTGTGCAAACAAATTTGCTTCACTTTCACCATCTATTGCAACCTCTTCACTCCTTACCTCAGTTCATTCTTCTTCTCTCTTCATGCCTTCCTCATGGCATGTCTTTGTTGCAACTTCTTCATCGGTAGGGGCCAATCTCACTTCTTCCTCTTTCCATCTCAGGCTACTATCCTTGTTCTTCTTTTCGCTCCTCTTTACCACTTTCTTTCCACCTTTCCAAAAATTGTTTTCCAATTTCTTGAGCCTCGTCTCGATCTTTCCTACTTCTTCATGAGCTATCTTTTCCATTTCTTCACACATTTCTTCCTCCACATTCTCCCAATATTGCTCCCAAAACAGTATCTACATGGGTCTCCTCACAACCCAACCCATCTTTTTCTCCTGCAATTTTGCACAACTCACATTGTTTGAATCTCCACAATTTGTCCCTCTTGGTTCTCAATTGTTCGCGACTCCACACTCACCTGTAACAATCCTCTTGAACTCCTCGAACAACTCTACTGCTTCACACTTCCCATAGATCCTAGTGGATACTCTCCACACTCAGGATTCCCTACTCTAATGCCAATTGATGCAAGATGGAGACACCCCTCTTACGATCACTCTCTCACAAAAGCAAAATAACTTGCAAACAAAACAATACTTCAAATCATCAATCTAATTGCAAATGAAATCTAATTTTATTGATTGAATTTCAAATTACAATTATTGGCTTCTCCCATACATTCGTGCCCTTTACCATTGTTTTGGAAAACATTCCCAATTTCTTTTCATTCTATATTCAAATCTACCTTTTAATATGATGTTCACCATTCAAATGCACCTATCCAATCCAATTCCATGACTCTCATGATATTTTACTCTTATTGGCAATGATTCAATCTTCATCCCAATGAAACATGGTCTCACACTCTTCCTTTCTGTGCAGTTTTGATTTAGAATTAGTTTGTATCTCCTTCATATGCAACCTGCCTTCACCTTATCCTTCCGTGTTGGGCTCTTTCCCCATTGGTGCGCCCCTCAATCTTTCCTACCATGACTCTGTAGCTGGGCGCGGCTTTGAAAATCTCAATCTTTTCCTTCAAATTTTTCCTACACCTCCAATCTATATTCTGTCTCCTTTATGTTCTACCGCCCCCTTTTATGAGATCATTAATCTCTTCCTCTATGGGCAACCCTCTCCCCACAGTATGGGCTTTTCCTCCTCTTTTGTCTCTGTCGTGTCCCTTCTTTTAAATTTTTGCTTTGTTTTCTTTTTGTTTATGCGGCGACCCTTGAAGTTCCATACTTTTCTTTATTCAAAACAAAATGCCTTCTTACACGCGACCCCCTAATTCCTACACAATATTTCAATGCCTTTTCTCAACTTCTTCATTTTCCATAAACTGCCCTCTTCATATTCCAACAATACTTCACTTGAAGGTGTCGACCTTCCCTCCACCATCGCACGCCCTTCCAAATGCCTATGAACTTTTATTTTTGAACAATCATTCATGGACTCAAGGTGTTAAGGCGCAATAATTTGAGAGATTTAAAGACATTATTAATAGCTAGTTGATATCAATCATTCATAATATTTGCAAGATACTAAACATAAACAGATCCCAAACAAAAATTGCATTATTCTGTTAATTCAAATCCTGTCGGCTCGTCTGTTTGCAAGTAATTAATCCATTTTGTGCATATTTTGCAATCATTGTTAATCGTGTGGGTAATGTGATACCACATTTCTTCCGGAAGTTGTTAAAGCGTCTAATTTAAGAGGTTTACACATTATTGGAGCAGAGAAACCAGACACGAACAAAATCAAAATTGAATGCAAACCAAACAATGTTTTTTTTTTGTTGGTATTGATTGCCTGTCCACTCGAGTGCTCTTGCACCAGTGTTAGCCTTCACAAAATAATGGTGAAAATGCATAAACTCACACAAAATTTGACATGATGTTAGGATCTTGAATTGCTGCAATAAAGCTCTAAAATTGTTGCTCTTGACATGCTCTTGAATGCTCTTGACAATTGTTTTTTCTCATGAATGCTTGTTTGTGCTAGATAGATTTCAAGTGATGTAATAATTAGGTATTTATAGGAATTTCTCTAATTTTCTGAGAATTAAATCCCATAGCGAACATTTACAACTTGAATTTGGTCCATGGTAGAATAAGACCCATATGCCCTAGGACAAATGGGTCCTAGCCCTATTCTCCAAGACATTAAGTGTCAAGGACAGAATAATAGTTGGATGTGTTTGTTCAATGCTTGCAATTTCCCGGAAAGTGGTACGAATGGGCTATAAATGCATAATTTAGGAAATTAGGGACCCAATTAGACTCAATAATTTAAGGGGAGCAAAACATTGTCAAAGGTTACAATTTGCAACGTTACATATGATATATTATATTATACTATTATTTTATTATGATATTATGATATATTATATTGATATAAATATATTAAATATTTATAAAAATAATATCTATTTCAGAGAGATTTTTAAATGTAAAAGGCTCTCCATTTTAAAGAGGTACAAGTAGATTTAAAAGTTCTCCAAAATGAATAATATTTAAAAAATCTCTCCCAAACAGATATCCGCTTTTGGACAGCTTTTAATATTAAAAAAAGAAAACATGCTTTTTATATTTAATGTATTATTATTTTATATAATATATAATAATATATTATATATTATTTTATATGATATATGATCTAACATATATCCTTATTATATATTATATATTTATAATTATTATGATATAATATTTAAATTATTTTATATGATATATGATCTAACATATATCCTTATTATATATTATATATTTTTAATTTAAAAAAGGGTAAAAATTTATTGAATCAGCAAAGCATTACAAAGGGGAGGAAAACTCCCAACAAAAGCAACAACACAACCCCAAATTAAGATACACCTAAGAAGCACCTCATATCTTCCATAACCAAATCTTCAAGAACCAAAGCCAAATCTTCAGGGAGATTGTCCCACTCCGCCACATTCCAAGTCCCCATCTGCTCAGAAGCCCATCTAGCCAAGCCATCAGCCACCTTATTCCACTCCCGAGGGACATGACAAAAGACAACAGAATCTAAGGTAGTGCCCAAAGCAACAATTTGCTTGACCACCACCGCCAACTGCCAATTCACCTCCTCAAACTGCCTCCTATTTAAAAGGTCAATAACAACCTGAGAATCTGATTCACAAACAATCCTTCTCCATCCCAGAGCACAAGCCCGTTCCAAAGCCAGAAGAATGGCAGTGGCCTCCATGAGGTTATTAGTATGCTGACCTCTATAAATAGAGAAAAAAAACACCACCACTCCAGAGCCATCTCTACCAATGCCACCAACACCGGCATGCCCAGGATTTCCTCTAGAAGAGCCATCCGTATTAATTTTCAACTCTCCCAGAGCAGGGGGACACCAGTGACCAGCCCGACTAACCTTCTCCCTCCCGCGCCTATGGCGAACAGTCCTCACAATTCCTTTTCCCCCTAGGGATAGCCCCAACGCACTAGCTACTCCAAAATCACCAGGATCCACAGGAACAGACAAATCACACTTAGCTGTCAAAGTTTCCTGAAGACCCCCCAAGATTCTCAACCATAACTGACCAATCTGCAGCTTTCTATCCAAAAAGATTCTTCGATTGCGTTCCAACCAAATATGCCAAATTATCAGACTAGGGCCAATCACCCAAGCAATTAAAAGAAAAGAAGTCCTAACCGAAGGAGACCCTTGACTTTCCCAGAATTCCTTCAAAGAAAAAACATGTCTACATGGCATATGCCACAGATTCCACCAAAAGTGCCAAATGGCTTTCGCAAAGGAGCACTGAAAGAAAAGATGAGAAATACACTCTTCATGACCAGCACACATAACACACATAGAAGGTCCCTGGAAGCCACGCTTATAGAGATTCTCCTAGGTAAGACATTTTCCTTGCACTACTAACCAAGAGAAGAAATTGCACTTAGGCCATGCAAACTTATTCCAAACCCTCTTCCACCAAGAGATCTCAGTACTCCCAAACAACTACTTATCAAGGACCACATAACCTGAAGCTACAAAGAATCTTCCTTTTGGATCAAAGTCCCAAGCCAACACATCACACCCCGAAAGGGAGCTACAAGCACGTTTAGACAAAATCCCAGCAAGCTCTTGACGGTCTTCAACTGTTCCATTAGGAGGCCATTCCCTTGGGTCCTTCCACCTGAAAATAGTAGCTATGTCCCAAAGTTTGAGGAATTTTAAAATCAGCCACGTGACAAAAACCAGCATCAGTGAAGTGTTGACACAAATTTTGCAAATGAGGATGAGAAGCCAAAATGGGAGGATATCCATCCCAAGAATCTTGCCAAAAAAGAGCTTCCTTACCCTCATTACAAATCCAGAACAACCCCTGCTTGACCAACTTGGCACCCCTTTTGAGAGTGCACCAAATCATAGAACCCTTCCCTTCTAAGCTAAAGCGGGCCACATCAGCACTCTCGACCTCACCCAGATACTTTGAGGTAAGGATTCTTGCCCACAACTGGTTTTGCTGAGAGCACCACCGCCAATATAGTTTCACAGCGAGAGCTTGCCCATTCAAGTCAGTCTTGCGAAGCCCCAACCCACCTTCCTGCTTCGGTCTACAGATGACATCCCATTTAACCAAGCTCCACTTTCTATGGAGAAGGTTGCCTGTCCAAAGAAATTGCCTAGACAATTTTTCAAAATCTTTGATAAAACTAGATGGTGCCGAGAGGACAAAGCATCTGTATATAGGAAGAGCTTGAACCACAGACTTTAGCAGAGTCACTCTACCAGCAGAAGAAAGCCACCTGCAAGTCCAATGACTCACCAAATTGCGAAACTTGTCTAAAATCCCCTTCCAAAACAATTTAGGAAGTGAGTGAACCGCAAGTGGGATGCCAAGATAAACAAAAGGAAGAGTACCAATCTAGAAACGGAGAATACCAGCGATCCTCCTTTGAATAATCTTTGGAGTATTAAAGAAATAAATAAAGGACTTCCCTTCATTGATTCGTTGACCTGAAGCAGCCAAGTAACAATCTAGAGTGCTACGCCATCTGACAGCTTCCTCAACCTTGGCACGGCCCATGATAGCAGTATCATCTACAAACTGCAGATGAGACTGAGAGGGAATGTTATTTCCCCAGCTCCACCCCTGAATCAAGCCACACTCCACACGAGATCTTATAAACCTCCCAAGGCCTTCCGCAAGCAAAATAAACAAATAGGGAGACAAGGGATCTCCTTGTCTAAGCCCCCTAGAAGCCTTGAACAACTCAGAGGGTTCACCATTAATCAACACAGAGAAGGAAGAAGAAGTGACACAACTCCTGACCCACTCAATCCAATCACCAGCAAAACCAAAAGCTTCCAGAAGCTTGAACAAGAAGGCCCATTTAACACGATCGTAAGCTTTAGCCATATCCAACTTGATGAACATGGCTTTCTCTTTAGAGCCCGCCATAGAATGAATGGTCTCGGCAGCAATAATGACACCATCTAAAATTTGTCTACCAGCAACAAAACCCCCTTGTTCTTCTGAGATTAGTCTGCCTAACCAAGGTTTCAGCCGCTCAGCAATCAGCTTAGTGATAATTTTATACACCACATTACACAAAGCAATGGGCCTAAAATTATCCAAAGTATTAGCTCCCACCTTCTTTGGTATGAGGGTCAAAAAAGTAGCATTCATAGATCTCAACATTTGTTTGTTCAAAAGAGATTCTTGAACAACCGCCAGAAGGTCCAATTTAATCACTTCCCAAAACTCCTGGAAAAATTCAGCTGGAAACCCGTCAGGCCCTAGGGCTTTTCCTCTTTTCATCTGAAAAACAACTGCCTCAAGCTCAGATAAAGGGATAGGACGAAGCAAAGATTCATTCATTTCTCTAGTAACCAAATTCGGTATGCTACCCAGGATTAAAGCTTCATCCACCTCCGCAGGAGGGGAATCCTCAGACAGCAACGCAGAGAAGAAACGGGTAGACTCAGCAGAAATAGAAGCGGAAGACGAAAAAGTCTCTCCATTCTCTGACACTAAAGAGGAGATAACATTACCTTGCTTTCTGTCCTTCACAGAGTTGTGGAAGAAGGAAGTATTCCTGTCTCCAGCCTGTAGCCACTCAATTCTGGATTTTTGTTTCCAAAAGATCTCCTCCCTTAAGTTCCATTCTTCCACAACCTTCACCGCAGCCGCTTCAAGCACACCAAGCTCCTCCGTGAAACCTTGGTCCCGAATCTGCCGGGTAATAGAATCCAACTGAGACTGAGCATTTTTCTTTTCTTGGAAGAGATTACCAAAGTGCTGCCTATTCCAATGCTTCAACTTATACTTCACAAACTGGAGTTGCTTCGAGAAGGAGTACATAGCAGTCCCATGAGCCGGCTTCCCAAAACTCCACCACCCAAGAACTAAGTCATGAAGAGAATCATCCCTGAGCCACATAAGCTGAAACCTAAAAGACTGTTTTATACCTTGGCGGGGTAAAGTAGCAGTAAGTTTGATGGGCCAATGATCAGAACCCCTGCCATCCAAAATCTCAGAGCTAGTCACCCACCTATCCCCCATCCAAAAACTGGAAACCAGGAATCTATCCAATCTTTCAGAAATAGCTGCTTCCCCACATCGTCTATTACTCCAGGTAAATAACCCATTACTCGGCTTGATGTCAACCAGGTTCAAGAGAGCAATATTATCCTTCAAGAGAGTCGAAGCAGAATCCAGACGGACATTACCACCCCGCTTTTCCTCTAAAGAAGTGACAGCATTAAGATCTCCAGCCAGGATCCAAGGAAGGTAAGGATCCAGAGACCTCACATATCGCACATGATCCCACAACAGAACCTTACCCTGAAGGTCAGTCGGTGCATACAAGTTCGAGAAGAGAACTCTCTCCCCTGACTCAAGATGAGAAGCAACACAAGAAATTGAACCTCTGCAAGAGAACCACCAAATAGGTCTAACTCTGCGTGGGTCCCACAAACAAGCCACCCCCCCAGAATTACCAAACGCCCCAACACATTGGCATTGACCACGACCCCAAATCCTAGAAGCCACCGCCAACATACTATCAACAGACAACTTAGTTTCCTGTAAGAAAACCACATCAGGAGAATGAGACCAAATCAAATCCCGAATAGCCTTTTGTCTAGGGATGCTATTCATACCCCGCACATTCCAAGAGAGCACAATCATCGAAGAGGCTGAGAGAAGTGAGAATCAATAGTCTTCACCGAACCTGACTCTACCAACGTCTCACCAGTTAGCTTGACTTTTTCCTGATCCTTCTTTCTACCCACCTTAAGAGGTTTCTCAAGAGCCCCTTGTAGGTGCCTTTAAAAATCTGCAAACACTAAGCTCAAACAAGGGTTAGCACCTACAAATCTTTCAAGAACACTCCTATGAAATACCTTGAAAAGTGCTTAAAACATGCATCAAAAGGATGAAAGAAAGCTACAAGCATCATGAAAGCAATCACAAGTTACCTATTCCATAGTTGGATTGGTGTCACATGTGCTAGTGACCCTTTCCCAATCCTTGATCAAAGCTCAAATTGTGTAAATGCAAATGGAGATGGTGGAGTGATGATGAACAAGATCAAATCTCAAATGAAGAGAGTAACCTTGCAATAGATTGTGAAGGATTTGCTTGAGGATGATGCACCTATTTAAAGATTTTCAAAATGCCAAGTGTTGAAGAGGGACCAATGTGGGATCAAAAATAAGCCAATGAGTTGAGGACACTTGTCATCATGTGATTAGTTGATGTATGTGCAAGATTTGGGAAGAGTGCCCAAGAGGGAAAGAATTCAAATTTGCAATAAATTTTGAGAGGGGGACAAGAAAGAAGAGCAATAAATGCCCTGTTTGACTTGTCATGTTGAAAGAAAATGAGGTTTTAATAAATCAATAAAATTGATTTATTGTGCAAGTGGCTAGGTCTAGATAATGCAAGTGGGATGTGATTAGCATTAGATTAGGATTAGATGAAGATTATGCTGATTTAATGCTGATTAGGTGAGTTGACATTTTGGACTTAAATTTCTGATTTATTTAAATCAGAAAAGGATGAAATATGATTTAGGATTTGATTTAAATGAAGTCCTGATTTATTTAATTAAATGGATGATGCAAGATGAAGGTTGAAAGATAATGTTTATTTGATAAATGAATGGATGAAAATGCACTTGATTAATTGGATG
>VDFB02130220.1:299953-386854 GCA_007258455.2 Sequoia sempervirens | reverse complement strand
GGATGGCCTGGTTTTGTAAATGATTCTAGACTTCTACAAAATTCATGCTTTTATAGACTATGTGAAGGTGGACAAAGATTAAATGGTCATCCAGTGTCAATCGACTCACTAAATATGAGAGTGCATTATTGGTGATGACGGTTATCCATTGTTGACATGGTTAATTACACCATTTAGTGGAGGTCTAACAACAAACCAAACATAATTCAATTTTAAGTTGTCATCAACACACATTGTGGTAGAGCGTGGATTTGGAAGGCTAAAGAGGATGTGGCAAATTTTACAACAAAAAATATGGCATCAAATTTGAAAATGGTTCCAAAAGCCATTGTTTGTTGTTGAATATTGCATAATATGACATTAGACATTGTGCAGGAAGAAGATGATACATATGAAGATGCTTTTGCTCAGAATGGAAAATATGCCAACCAATGAATTACTTAATCTAGTTGCAACACTTGCTCGAGATGCATTAATGACTTTTGTAAATGCTGATATGAATAATGTAGACATGTAGAGCCATAGAAACCAAAAGCTTAATTGATTTGTATGGATGTAATAGATCTCAAGACATGTTTTCAATTTTGAATTACTTTTGTAATTGTTTATATTTTTTTTGTTATTTTTTCCTTTGTTACACGGGGACGCGTCCCCTGCCCCAAACCCCCTTGTACTCGTCCCCATCTGTCTCGGGGACAAGGGGACGCATTGGGGACAGTCCCCGATCGTCCCCAAATTAGGAAAATTTACAGGAAACGGTAGGAAACGTTTCTTCCTGGCTGGGAATGGTCCCCCATCCCTGAGTACGGCTGGGGACATTGGAAACGTCCCCCACCATACCTGGGGACAGCTAACTGTCCCCTGCGTACATGGAGCCTCCATAAATTAAAAAAATATAAAATTTTGTTTTTTTAAACATTTTATATTGCTACTAAATGTTTTGCGGGGCCTTGGCTTTAGTTACTTGTTTTAATTTTATCACACATAGTTGATGAAATCTTGTGAGTAGAGAAACTTAAAGCAGCTGCTTTGAAATGTTTCAATTGTTGGGTAATTTGCTTTCAAACTTTGAAATTCAGCAACGTTTGGAATTAGATTGACTCAGTGAAAAGTGAAATTATTTTTATGCATAGATTACTTGCCTTGCAAGGTGTCAGAATAAAAAACATATCATTTCTCCAACAGAGATAAGCTAAATCTGAACTTGACATTATCAGTCCTCTCAGTCAAAGCTACAGAAGATGGTTCTACTCGGATGTAAGAAAAACCTAAAAACCTTGAAGAATCCTCTAAAGATAGAAGATTTGGCAACATAACAAGTAAAATAAAAAAAAATGGTTCTAATTATGTCTGCAAATAAGATTCAACGGGTGATATCAATTTAGGTGGGGTCTCTCAAAAATTCACAAATCAACCATTTGATGTCAATGTAAAATCCTCTTATGAAACATTTGGATATTGATAGACTATGGTTTTATTGATGTTTGATATTGCTATGATAAATTTTTTATAATGCTTTAATGACATCTATTATGTTGTTATACTACTACTCTCTCGATTTATTTATAAATTATATATTGATATTGTTGTTATCAATTATTAATTTATTGACATATATCTCTCTTTCCCTCTCTCTGTCTATAATATATTAATAATTTTTGAAAATATATATATATATATATATATATATATATATTGTATGTCACCATCCCCTACCGTCCCCTAAAAATGGGCCCCTAGGAAACGTCCCAGAAACGCGTCCCCAGCCGTCCCCACATCCCCGTCCCCTAAAAATGGGCCCCTAGGAAACGTCCCAGAAACGCGTCCCCAGCCGTCCCCACATCCCTGTCCCCAAAAGGCCGTGGAACACAGTTTTTTTTCTCCTTATATGAATGCTGAGATTTCTATGTGGAAGATAAAAGGCCTCAAATTTGTGTTTCTCTTTTGAAATAAATTTATAAATTGTATAAATGATTTTTTTGAGAACTAATCTGGTGATCAGTAGATTTAGGGGAACTCTCTTTTTCTCTTGGCTTTAAGGGTTAAATGCTATTAAGAGTAAGGTAGTGCGATATCCTTGGAGGGAACAGATATAGTTTGTACTAATCCCCTGCCTGCTATTGATTTGTGAGTGAAAGCAATGACTAACAAAGTGTATCCTATAAGCAGACCAGGAGTACAAAACCTAAATGGCGCATACACTAAGGGTCAGGCTTACGGAGCTACCTTGACTAGATACAGACCATAGCGTGTGAAGAAGAGAAGTCATAGTTGCTTGTGTTGCCTCTGGTTTTTTATAATTGTTTCCATTTTGATTGTGCTTGTGGCCATTGCTGTTGTAGTGTTATGGCTACTGTACAGGCCCCAGGAGCCCAAATTCTCAGTGGGTACATTGCAGATCTCCAAATTCAGTGATTAAAAGGTAATAAATGGAAGTTTTGGAGCTAGGACATGGAGAATGTTAATTGTTTTGTAATATTTAGGTTTCATACTGGGGAGATCTGATGCAAGGGACTGCAAACTACAACAGATTGGAGAATATTGGTAGTCTTTAATTCATTTTTTTATTTGTTTGCTATTGTTGTGTGGAAAGATATTGTATGTTATGTACAGTGTTTTCTTGTCATAGTGAGAAATGCATTAAGGCTTCTACCTTTGTAGATGGAGAATACTCCAGAAAATAATTGTATCTGTAAGGAGTAGAGGAACTCTGTAAAATCTCTTTCTGATCTCATTTAGCAGACATATTTTTCATTTGCATCTGACATAAGATATTCATATCATAATGCCCATGATGTTGTTCATTTATTGAAAACAAAATTAGCTTCATTGATTATGTTTTCATGGATGTTTTGTTTTATGGGACAAAATCATGACGGTGTAATTTTTATGCTCAAGTATTTTGGGTTTGGCCTACAAGGGCATGGGAGATCCCCATTCATTCCCACTGTGATGTAGTCCTTATACTCACAGGCCCACATGTATGAAACTGTAGTATGTTTGGGCAGCCGAATGACCCCAATTCAAATAATCCTCCAGGATGCTATGCTATTAAGAGAGAGGGGGATATGGTATTTTTTTTTTCAATATTAATTTATGTATTTTTTAAATATTAATTTCTGTTATTTTGATAATTGCAGTCTTGCAGACACAATGCTGTAAGGAAAAAATTGATTATTTTTTGAGTAATGAATGATGGCTATGCTCATTAGTTTAAAAAAAAAATTAAAAAAAAAAATTTTTGAGCTTAAATTTTTAAGTAGAATTGCAACATTAAATCCAGACCACTGGCTTCCTCAAATTTAAGAGCTTAAAATTTTAAGCAGCATTGTAGTACTAGAATCATGGGACCACAAGCTTCCCTAAATTTCGGAGCTTAAATTTTTAAGCAGAATTGCAACTAAATCCATGGGACCAAGAACTTTAAAATATTCCTAAAAAAGCTAAGCTCCAAAATTTAAGGAATGAACTGCAATGCTTTGATAAAAATTAATAAATAAATAAATATTCTCACTTTTATTTTCTAATAGGAATTTAAAGTTTTAGATGATAGACAAGTGGCATAAAAAAATCCTAAATTGTAGGGGCAATTTCTAGCCCCACCCCAATTTCACCTACTGAAATCTTTAGTCAGGGGCTGCTATTTTTTTCTAGAAAAGATTACAATTAATCCTGTAGCACAAATTTTTTTTCCCCATGAGACCTCCCGCTCAATGAAAATAGAAGCCCAAAGCCCCCCATGGGACCATACTATTATTCCACAAGTATTAACAATAATATTAATGAATGAGACTATTTGTTTCATCTCCATCAGTTGGAAAGATAACATAAAACCAGTTAGATCAATATCATAGAAACTGCCTACATCATGAATTTAAGTCTAAATCAAGCAATGGTCATTGTAATTACTAGCGGAAAATTGTTAATATTAAAAGGAGAAACATGTCGATACTCTAGAAGGATGATTATACTGTTACAAGGAGAACTGATGCGTATATTCTAAAACAATCAATAGACTTTATATAGAATCCATGTGTATTTTCTTCAACAGCCATTAAACTACTCCAAGTGGATGCCAACTACAGACATAAACAGCATATGAAAATTTGAAATAAATGTTAATGTCTTCAAGCACCCTGCGGACGAGGGAGGGGGAGGAATATGATAGATAGATCAATTGGTTGTGGTTCAGCAAGGGAACATGAGCATTGGTAGTTTTTCATTCTTAGTAAACCATTAGTAAACATTTTTTCTTCAAGAAGTAAATCTGAGCCATGTTAAACCTTAGGTTTGCATGAGGCAGGGCATATCCTTCATAAATTGATAGTATTTGGGTAAACCCATACCCACACTCGAGACAAACACCTGCAAGTAAAGATAATTTAAATCCCTCGATATTGCAACCTCCCAAACTTTTCAAGAAAATAAAATTCGGTGGCAAAGGAAAACTATTTCTTCAAAGTCATGAAATACTGACCCATCATAAGGCCTTTTGCATATAAGAACATAACAGACGGATTGGCTATATACATGGAAGGAACTTCAAAAATCTAAAATCTAATATGGGCCATCATTTCTCTATTTGCCTTTGGATTCAGAGAGGCTTCTGTAAGAATAAGAGGCTGACCTTCAGGAGCAACTTGGAGCTCACTGTGAAATGTGTGGTGCCAGATATGTTGGTGTAACGTTGACTATATTTATGCAGCCCAATCCTCGTAGTGTAACGGTTCTGCTATTACTCCCACTACTCCCTCTTTTGGTATTGACCATTGCATGCTATCTCTTCCATGATGAAGTTAATGCCTTTCACATGCGGTTTGTGTATTGACTATTTTTTATTCTTGGAGTGGAGTTAATTGTATATAGCTGTAGGAACAACAGTGTGATGAATAATACATAGTGAGCTGCAGATATATTATATGCGGATGATTTTGATTCTGGTTTATAAATACATAGAGCTATCCTCTGCTCAATGTGGATGTAGCCAATTGGTGAACCACGTTAAAAAACTTGGCTTTTGTCTTTTACATTCGTTCTGAGTTTGCTCTTGTTTGATTTATTTTATCTGATCTTGTTTGTATTGTTTTTCTTTTGCTCAACAATTGGTATCAGAGCTTTGGTGAAGAAGCTTGGCGAGGAAGCTCGGTGGTGAAATTGGTTGGAAATCGGTGAAGAATTTCCAGAAACATGGATGAAGTAGATAAGTGGAAAATTGAAAAGTTTTTCAAGGTAGAATTTCAGGCTATGGAAGGTTCAGATGGAATCGTTGCTGATTAAGTAGGATCTCTTATTCGCATTGCTTGGAAAAGACAAGGGAAAAGGTTTGATGTCAGACGAAGTGTTGTGACCTTTTCACACACCGCCCCATCGCAAATGGGGACTCCCAGTAGTCTGCTAGTTTTTAGGGTTTTGTCTCCTTGCAACAGTTTCATGAGGTCACCATGTTCAGAGTTTCAAGCCAATTTTCTGAGAGTCATCCGAGCCAAATCAATAATCCATGCTTGAATCAGAGCCTAAACATTACAGAAGTGCTCAGAAGGCCCAAGAAACGAAGATCGCCTATGCTTTCAGCCAATTCTGACACTTCCTATTTTTTCGAGAATCTGCTTTTTTGCTTTTTCGTTTTTTCATTTTTGGCATTTTGGGACCAAACGGGGTTCCCTATTTTATAGGGATTTTGCTTTTTCTATTTTTAGAAAGTCAACCCTGGTCAATGAGTCAACTTCCCATCTTTAGATCCAAAAATAAACCAAAAAATTGAAAAATCATTGAAAATCAAAGAGAATATCGAAAAATCAAGTAAAAAAATCAGGAAAAGCATGGAAAAGCAAACAAAAATCTGAGAAAAATCAACCCCAAAAGCATCAAATTCTGGAAAAATCAGTCAGATCTGAGTAAAAATTAAAAAAAATCCACCAAAAGAGCATGGAATTCATGGTAAAATTTTGTCTAAGTTTGGAAATTTCGCCCTCAAGAGAGCATGTTCAGCCCTTAAAATGTGGGAAGTAGAAAAAATGGCAAACCTTGTCCAAAGTCTGCCATGCCTAAGAAAGAATGGCAAGGACTCTAGAAAGTCTGCCTAGCAATGAAGAGAAGAATGGCAAAGAATTGTTTGAAGAAGGCCCTTTAAAAGTGGGACTTAGCAAAGAGGTTCTAAAGTCCGCCTAGACTTGGCAAGGACTATTCAAAGTCCGCCCAACCTTAAGGAGAATGGCTAAGACCTTGGAAACTCCGCCTTAGACTTGGCAAGGTGCCTTTGAAGTCCGCCCAAGCCTTGAGGACCATGGCAAAAACCTTGGAAAGTCTGCCCATCACTTGGCCAAACAAGTGGAAAGTCCGCCATGGCATAGAAGAGGGAAAAAGTTAAATTTTTGCTAAGTGTTTGGTGCCTTAAAGGGGAAAATCGGAAAATTGCCTAAGTATAGAGGCCAAAAGGGAAGGAAGATTGAATTTTGGCTAAGTACTTTAACATTTTTTGAGAGGAGAAGTGCGAATTTAGGCTAAAATGTGAAAGGCAAGGACTTGAGAAAATCCGCCATACCTTGAGGATAAATGGAAAAAACCTTGGAAAGTCCGCTTGGGACATGGCAAAGAGAAAATGAAGTTCGCCTAGCATGAAAGGAAGAAGGATTTAAAATTCGCCTAAAGTTTGGATGTCTAGAGAAAATTTGATAAAGTTGGCCACGTATACAGAGAAAAATGCACAAGGCAAAGAGGTAGGAAAGTCCACCCTTGGCTAAGAGGGTTAAAATTTTGTCAAATATCATGGAATTTTTCCTAAGGAAGACATCCAGACAAAGACTTTGCCTAGAGAAATTCGTCAAGGCAAGAGAAAATTTGACTTTGGCATGAGAAAATATGCGCAGCACACTTCAAAGTCCGCCATGGCAGGAGAAAATAAGGATCTGGTGTAACATTTGCTTGCAAAATGGCTAGAATTTTGACTTGGCTAGACGAAAATTGGAATAAAATTGGAAAATAAAATTTTAGCCAAAGAAAATGGAGAGGAAATCAAAATAGCCATGGGTCCAAAATGAACGGGTTGGAATAAATTGAAATATTTTAATATTTTAGTAATTTATTTCCACTACTCAAAAATTCAAAACGCCTTGGACGAAATAAAGTTTGCCAGAAATATATTGGGAGAAAATAAATTATACCAAACAAAGATAAAAAATCCAATAGGAAAAATTAAATTCGACATGATTTACAACTTGGAAAATCGAATTTAATTGGACATTTAATGTTCTTCAAAAATTCAAGAATTAAAGATAAACATTCAAGCAAAAATCGAATTTTTGAAAATCAAAAGGGATTTGCCTGGATAAGATCACCATGGAGTTCTTCGAAAAATAATGGAAACTTGCCTGTATAAGGAAGAGAAAACAAATCGAGATCGAGAGAGAAGAAGGCAGTTGCTAAAACAAATCAAGATCTTCAGCATTATAATGAGTTTCAACAACTCATTTTTCACAGATACAGCTGAAGAAAAGTTGAAACTCTCTCGAAATTCTAAGGCAAGTAATTATTCTGTAGGCAAGATCGAATTTCCAAGAGGAAGAAGTAATTTTATGCTGAAGGAGAATTTTCTCGAGAAGTGAAAAGATTTATTTGCTGAGTCGAATTTTTTGTGCAAGAGGGGCGCACTTCATCACTTGCTTTTTGATTAAATCCTCAAAATTTAAATGTGATTTGCAGCCAGAAGTCTTTTACTGAGGTTTGAAGTTCAATTGAATAAGTTCGCCATTCTTCTTCTGTCTCTTTCATCTTGGTTAAGTTATGGCTAAAATTTCAACTTGATCCATTTACTTTCAGCTTGCTTTTTCACAGAAGTTTAATTATTTAATGAGCTGAAAGTAAAATATTCGAACACAAGGCATGAAAATAAATTATTTTAAAAAGTCTCCATATTAATGTTAGTATTTTTGACTGCAGGTTGATGAACACGGTGGGCGAATCATCAAAGAAGGCAGCAATGAAGTTCGCTAGCAAAGGTGTCCAACGAGAGTCTAAAATAAATTCAAAGTGGAAAAATGTTGAAGACACCAATCTGGGACATGTCGACTTCGAAGAGTTCAAGAAAAGAGTATATGGACAGAACGGACTTCCAACACCAATTGTGAGAAGAATGGTGAGAAATGGAATATTTAAGGCAACTGGATTCCCGCCTGTGACGGATTGTGCTGAATTGATATAGAGTGTGCCATCCACTACAATGCTCAGACAAGACAAATCATTGCACCTGGCGGCAAAAGTTTGGCACACTTGGGCGAGGTAGCAATTCAAGAGACCTTTGGCAGATCCTAGAAAATTCTTGTACTGTCTACAAGACCGAGGAAGCTAAGCGTTTGTATGGCACCCAACCAAAATTATGCGTCACATGTTAACAAGGCATGGCTGGAGAAGCCTAAAACGTCAATAAAGAAGATGCCTAAGAGCACGCCGGATAGACTTCAAAGAAGATTATGGGGACATCATTTTGATGCTGAACCGAATAGCTGGCAACCCTCAAGGAGCATTTTCCAAAAATTGGATGTATTACTTCATAGACGAAATCACTTCTGGCGTAAAAATGTTCAATTGGTCTAGAATGATAAGTAACAATCTTCACGAGCAATTGGTCAATTTGGAAGAGACTAAGTCTTTTCACATGAGCTCGTATATTGTCTACTTATTGGCCAGGTCATATAAATACTCAGGATTAGTTTGCAAAGGAAAAGTTGGCAACGGGGAAAATGAACTTAGACCTTATGATTGCTACCCGCAACTCTAGCTGAAGGAGAAGTCCCATTTCAGAAGGGTGCACGATGCCTTCTTAATGCATATTACCAGAACACTTCAAGGAGGAGTACATCAAAGGTTGAGTCGTGAGGCAAAGAGTTTGATCAGTAAATACGGATCCTGGTTCATCCAGTTTCCAAAATTTACAAATGTCAGGATCCGGGGATTTACTAGAAATCCCTATAAGTTGCCCATCTATCCGACAAATCGGATGATCCTACTTGAAGTCCTAAGGCAGTTGGAAGAAAATCAAAACATCCAGAGACTGACTAAAAAGGCAGTTGTTACATTCCATTTTTCATCGGGAATATATTAGAATCCTATCCGTCAGCGCAAGCAGCTGCGAGCGCTAGGCTGGAGATCCAGTGGTACCCATTCACAGCCTACAAGTCCAGGGCCAATTTTGACCCACATCATCACATCCGGCCAGTGGATGGGAGAAGGTACAAGCACAGAGTGGAGTTGGAGGACTTCTGGGCAAATGTCGCTGATGAATATGAAGTCAGAAGAAGATTATGGTCCAGAATGCCAGTTGACTTCATGAGGGTGACTGAACTTTGTCGGGTGCTTGATCAGTTGTAGGACGATGGAAACTACATCCAGCCACGCTTCGAGGAAAGCCGACCTCTTCCTATCGTAAGGTGGTCAAAGCCTGAGCACTCAGACTTGGCAACCTTGATGAGACCAGTGACCAAGTACTCTCACTGGTGGGTTGACCGTCATGTCTAGGAGATGAGACAAAAAAGAATAACGCTCATGTATGATTTACTGAGAGAGACATAATCGTATTCCTCCAATGCTGGCACATCCCATCAGGATTTGGTTGAGATTGGAGAGAAGAGGAAGGAAGTAGTTCCAAGTTTAGACCCTGTTCAGAAAAGACAGAGGGGAGAATCATCTCGCTCCACGGCATCTCGGAATATTGACGAACTGGTGGCCACTGCAGAGGAGTCCTTGATTGAAATGATTGGAGCTTCTGCAGTCCAAGAAGAGAACAATGAGCCTATTCAGTTGGATGACGAGGAGCCATCATCTCATACGGGCACAAAAATATTAGGTTCAGATAACGAGATGGAAGTACAAGATGATGAGTTCGAAGAGGAAATGATTTCTGCCCTCAGAGGAGTCTTGGATGTTCCCAATGAAGAGAACGTTCAGGAGGGAGATGGCATTGAGCAGCCTACCATCCCGGATTGGTTGATAGAAAGGATGAAGATTCAGGCACCAGAAGAAGCCCAAGAGGAGGATGATACTGCGGACTTCTTGGCAAGATTGGAACAGGTTGCAATTAAGAAGCCTGCCAAGAAATTTTCCACCATTCAACGGGACGAGGTAGGCAGTCGTTGCATATACATCGCAGTACTGACAGTGGACAAGCCACAAGATGAGATCACTCCTCAAGAGTACGCCATAACCACCATAGATCTTGGTCCAAGCACAAAGGGTCAGGAAATGGAGGAACTAGATAATTCCGTCTCAACTGTCAAGGCGAGACCGGAAAAAGAAGTGGCGAAAAAGGAGTATAAAAGGGAAGTTGAACACCTGAAGGAGTACATACGGCATCTGACCCAGCCACTCAATCAGGGTGATGTAGTAGCTCCTCCTCTCCTTAATCCCTCACAGGAAATAGCCAAGGATGTAGAGCACGTGATGGTTACAGCCAAGGAGGCTCAGGAATGGATGATAGGCGAGGGCGCAAAAGCAGCCTTGTTCATGGAGAAACTAATACTTGCCTATGGGCAAACTTCTTTTCTTTCCAGACTTGTTGATATGGCGGAAATTTGGGACAACCTTCCAGATAATTAGGAAAGGCTTATTCCATGCCTTAGGGTCCTAAAGGGCGTTCCAAGAGAAGAGTTGGTTGAAAGAAAGGTGATTGCTGCAAGAGTAGCGTATGATTTTCACCATTGGTTTTGGGCAGTGACTATACAGAAAGAGGTTCTGGAGAGGGCGAAAGCGGATGGGCTCAGAGTTGAAGAGCAAGTCAAAGAAATCTAGGAGAAAATTTATATGACAGCTGGCGAGGTGTTTGATCGTGAGATTGTTCGGGAAAACGACATGCAGCTGGAGAGGTTGAAATGTAAGGTTCAGGAGGGCTACTGGACCAATTCTGAGACAGGACTTCGCGAAAGTGGCGAGTCTCTTGGCCATCTAGAATGATTTTGTGAAGCAGGAGGTGGATTGGGCAAGCACATTTGCCAAATGTGCTGAGGACTTGGATGGATTGGAATTCCGGATTATCATGCTTCCGCCTATCACGATGGAGGAGGTTGTCGCAGTCGTGTCCAGATTCATCGAGCGCAATGCTGACCAAGCAGATAGGCATGCCTCTCCTTGATGATAGCTCCAACTACCACTTCACTGCCTGTTACTAATTGTTTACTGATTGATAATTGATGTTATTTTGGGCAACCCTAATTAGGGTTGAGTTGTAATAATCTTGTCCGTCGATATTGTTTTAATCTCGGCCCTTCATTTGATTTTTGAAACTCTATTTAGATTGGTGATCTCTCACTTTCATTTGTGTGGAGACAGTATATGAAATTGTTGCACTGAGACTGTTTCCGATAATAAAAGCTCTTATGCATGATTTGCTTTGAATAACTTTTATTGTCAAGTAGTAAGCAAGGTTGCATATCTTCTTCTACCATAGATTAAAGTTAGAATTAAGTTAAGTAGAATTTTCTTTGAGTATTGGTTAAGTGAATGAGAGATTGATCGTATAGATTCAATGGTGAAGTATTGCTCATACTTTTTTCGAATGGATGATTTGCATTCAATGCGTAAAGTTAGCCTGAGCTTATAATTGTGGAAGCTTAACTTCAGCCTCATTCGAGGTTTGAAAATCATTCACACCCCTTGAAGATTGCACCCATTTTGCGTAGTTGTTCAAAGGAGGCGAAACAAAGTGCGGTTATTCCTTTCACCGAATCTTTACTGTCTCTTAAATTCTTAGGCATAGAATAGATCCCCTAAACCCTTATCTTTTTGCTATTTTTTGAGATCCAAATTGAAGTCCTAATTGAAGAGAGCCATTAATGATAAATCCGCCTAAGTCCAAACTTGTGAAAATTTCTTTAATGTAAGTCCCCTTGTGTATTACCAACAAATCACAATGGCCATTGAGCTTATCCACACGTCAAGACCTGACAAAAGAAACCTTGGAATCGCCATATGATCTTCTTGCAATCTTAGCATACGTAGTGGTTTTTCAAGAGAGGATAGAGTGTCTCTGGACATTTTATTCTGTGTGTTCGGTGGATGATAAAACGTACACCAACATAGAATTGGCACTAGAAGGAGGGCTACTACACCACAAGGGATCGTTTACAAGTTAAGGCAGTAGGCATGACGCAGAATGGTATTACCAGATGATTTTCCTTTTCATGTACCTGTTGAACAACCAGATCAACCCCGGATTGATATTATTGATCAGTTGTACACACTAGTTTGGAAATCACAGACTGACCTTGCTCAATTCAGACAAACAAGTCGTGTCCTTGCTAGAGAAGAAGAAAAAGGAAAGAGATTTGAGGAAGCAATCAAGAGAGACTTGATAAGACAAAAGATCGATCGTCTAAAGCAAACCTTTGACGAGATATAATGATCAGTTGCTATAGGCTCATCCTCAAATCCAAGCATTGATAATAAGATGAAGAATGGTGCTCCCGGCCAACTTTCCTGATCTAGATCAAGATCCTCAACCAGTGATACAGCCTAACTTGGGTTTTCACGATGAACAAGAGGATATCATTACCGAATTGTTCAGCCTCGCATGGCAAGTGAGAAGAAGTGCTCCTGATTGGTTTCGTATGCGCTATATTCTTGAAGAAGAAGAAGAAAGAGCACACCGAATTGAATTCAATATTCAAAGGGACCTCCTTGTTGAAAGATTTGAAGCTCTTCAATTAGAGAAAAAAAGGCAAGCCAACCGATAGGCGAACCGACAAGTCCCATAGCAAGCGGACCAAGCAACTCCTGCACCACCAGCTCCTGTACCACCTCGACAAGAGTAAAGAAGAACACGCTGGATCGAATTGGCTCTTTCTCAGCAGATAGACTTCGGAGAATCACTAGATCCACTCCAAATTCTTTTAAAGAATTTATAGAGCTATCGCCTTATAGAAATAGGCAGAAGAAGAGATTTGAAGCATTACAGGAGGGAACATCTAGTGCAGTTGGTGAGGAAATTCCTTTTGGTCTCTTCCAAGCCTCACCACCACATACTCCAGGTCCAGACTGTCAACCGATTCCCGCGGCTGCACAACCAGTTCCACCAGTTCAACCAATCCAAGTGAACCAACCAAACGCTCCAATGGCGTGGCGTCTAGCTAATGCGTCACCTATGACGTTTGGTGTTTACCATGATTTACCTAAAAATCTGGAACATTTTTGTTCCAAGTTTCACAGTGGTGACCTGAACCACACTGCAGATGAACACATCAAGCTTTTCGAAGATCTTCAAAACAGAGATATCCAAGAAGAAGACGTTGCCTATAGATTGTTCCCCTACATGTTCGATGAGGAGGCTTCATATTGGTATATCCATTTGCCAGCCAACTCCATTTGCAATTGGCAACAAATGAAGACTGATTTCCTAGAGAAGTTCAGGGCACCAATTTCCCCATCTAATCTATATAGGCAATTTGTGGAAGTAAAAAGACAAGAACATGAACCGATTAGTACGTTCAACAACAGATTCCACAGAGCTTATACAAGGCTAAGAGATCCCTATCAGTTGGACAATGCAGTAGCATTGCCAATCTATTACGAAGCTTTGGATCGTCTTACCACCATGTTCGTGAAGTCAACTAACCTGCTCCCAGCGGATTTGAAGGAAGCATATGCTGCAGCAATAAAGGCCAGTAATGGTCTAGGAGTAGGCATGGCTCCAGGGCCTACTCAATTACTTGGGAAATGCAGCCTCCCAGAATCAAGTCCAAGATATTACTTGGGCATTGGCTCATCAAACGCCTATGTTAAACCCAGTTCCCCCAATGGGAAATCAAATGGTCCTTCACCCAGGAGCGCCTATGTCCCAAGTACCACCAGCTCAGCCCATATATCTTCAGAATGCGACAACTTCAACGCGGACTCAAGAAGAGAAGGATGAAATGAAGGACTTGATTGAACAAGTCAAGAAGCTGTCGAATGAAGTCACCTATTTGAAAGGACAAAATAGCCAAATTCAAAGTTTTCAAAAGAACTATCAGGCACCTCAAGGGAATTACCAAGGTCAAGGTCATTCCGGATACCAAAGGGACAAACAAAATTATCAAGGGAATAATCAAGGTTTCCGGAATAATAACTCAGGCTTCCAAAAGAAGACTTGGAACACCGGACCTAACAATGGTACTGTACCATCACCCTTGGATAATTCACCTGCTGACAATCGTCCTGCAGACAAGGTATTCCTAGGCGAAGCAGCACTATCAGGATGGTGCAGACTGCATAACACAGATCAACATTCCGAGTTACATTGTCGCGAGTTCCAAGTAGCCGCAGATATTTTCAGAAGTGAAAGAAGGAACTCAGAGGCAGAAGATCCTCCAAAAAACGGATATGAATTAGTTCCTGCACCAAGGTATGATCAAGCCCTTGTGATTGAAAGTATCTAATTTCCTCCCTAGGAATACCCACATTATCAGCATAATCAGAGATTTCCTCCTACATCTGCAAACGGCCTAGTGGAGGCGCCAAGATACCAAGATGGACCAGAAATTCAAGACCCATCTAGTCAGCCATCTATGGTCAACGGTTACAATTTCCCTCCACTATATAATAGTGTACTGGTAGAAGGAACCAGAGAAGTGCTTCAACAGGCGTCTGGAAATCCATTTAGAATATACCAAAGGAATAATCGTCAAAGTGAACCTTTGACTACGTCTGTTCCACCAAACAATTTCTAGACCCCACCAAATCCAAATGCTACCAATGTGCCATCTCTTCCCAGAGATTCGCCAGAATATCATCAATAGAATACTCAACCAAATGGAGCTAGACAAGTCACCGTTCCACGAACAGAACAAACGAGACAAGCTACTATTCCCTAGGCGGAACAAACAAGACAAGTGAACCCTCAAGTGGAATAGGTTCAAGCTCAGACAAAAGACCGTCCCCAAGAAGAGCTAAAGAGGTTAAGTTCGTATGTATTAGAAGAATTTAAAAGAATGAAGGTCAGCTTACCTCTAATTGAGCTAATGAGAATCCCTGAGATTCGGGAAATGCTTTTGGGCAGTTTGACTGAAGCAGTTGTTCCAAGAAATGTTCCACAAAGTGTGCCAAACCGAGGAGTACCCAATGCTCCGGCAAATACCAATATTGCCAAATTGGAAGTGATGGGAAATATATTTGATGCTCCTCAACAACCTTATGGTGTTGTAGGAATGACCCAGGCACCATCTGGAAGTTCTAATCAAAAGGACATGTCACCAGAAGAAGTCCTTATGGACATGGATATTTTTCGGGAAGAAGTCCTAGCAAACGAGCAACCGCATACCTCGCCAAAAAGAGACATTGTTCCTAGAATGCAGAAAAAGAACTAAGATATCAAAAATCAGGACAAACACCCGATAGTCTTCTACTAGGGAAAAGACGAACCTGCCCCGTTTTTATTGTCGGTTAGGATATTTGGTAAAATGTTACACAACTGCTTGGTGGACTCCGGTGCTTCAAGTAACGTGATGCTGCTTGCTATCTACCACAGGTTGGGACTTGTACCTATAAGAACCAACAAGAAAGTCACACAGTTAGATAAAACAGAAGTCCCAATTATGGGAGAATTAAACAATATCTACATGTAATTAGCGGCAAACTCGAGAATACAAAGCTGTATAGACATCTCAGTGGTGGATATCCCTGACGGGTATGGCATGCTCTTGAGTAGCGACTGGGCGAGGAGGCTGAACGGATATATTGCTACAGACTTTTCCCATATGTGGCTACCGTGGAAAGGAGTCCCAAACCAAATAAGGATTGATAGCACACCGAGACTCAAGTTAATGATTACTGAATACAGAGAGAACAATGAGATATTGTTTCTAGAGACAAATTTAGGCACTTATAGGCCTAAAACAAATGAAGTTCTCATGTTGCATGAATCAATCCAGGGAAGTAATCAGATGGCTGACTCCACAAATGTGTTGATTGAAAAAGGGGAGAGCTCGCAAGACAATGATAGAGGAATGTTCGAAAGTTTCAGAAATTTTGTCTGGAGGAGTGTCCAAATGAAGACAAAATTGCATGAAGATATTCATATTCAGGATTTGTTGTTACCAAATTGGTGCCGAGTACATAACATGGCTCATTCAAAATTCATTTGTAAGATGTGCCATAGGGCCATAAAAGAGGTGCAGAGAAGTATTCCCCAAACATTAGGCTTTTCAGACCATGTAGAGGTCAATCACATCGATGGCTATACCTCAATGAGAATACAGGAGATGGAACCTGAGCAAGAACATCAAGAAGAAAATGAAAACCCACAAAATCCATAGACTCCGCAACAAGAACAAGTTTGGATCTTAAAGTATAATGGATCCCGATCAAAGAAAGGAGCTGGAGCTGGTTTCGAGTTAATCAGTCTAAAAGGAGAGGTATATCTTGCTGCTCACAGACTAGAATTCCCATGCACGAACAATGTAGCAGAATATGAATCTCTAGCACTTAGGAAAGGGGCAAGAGTATTGCATGCTCTTGGAGATTCAGAGATAGTTGTGAAGCAGGTGAAGAAACAATATGTCTGCCATAATAAAAGATTGAATTGTTACCACAACAGGGTGTGGGATATTGTTGAGAGCTTTGATGCTTTCAATATTCAATCCATGAACCGATCGAATAATCAAGTAGCAAATTCTTTGGCACAAGTAGCCAGTTCACTGGAGCCGCTAGCCATGGATGGCATAAGTCAGTTCACAGTGGAGCTATCGTCCATACCATCAATTCCAGATAATATCACAAAATTTCAAGTTTTCGAAGACGATGACCACATTCGTGAATTTTTGACAAGTTCAGATGTTTTTGCAGCACAAGTTATTGATGAGGAAGAAACACAAAGGGAAGCTGAATTTGATGATGATGGCATCCTGAACTTAAAGGAAAACATCATTCCGAGAGGGATGATACAATTAGAGAGAATATTTGACCAAGATCAAATTGATCAGATGAAAAGTCAAAGGATTGAAGGTGATCAATACGAGAAAGTGAACCTGGGATCAGAGCACGAGATTAAAAATGTATGCATGGGAAAGACTTGCACACCTGAAGAGAAGGTGGGAATTATTCAGAGCTTAAGACAGTTTCTTGACGTCATACCATGGAGCTATGAAGATTTGAGAACCTACGATACCTCCATCATTACGCATACAATCCTGCTCAGGCCAGGAAGTAAGCCTTTCAGACAACGCCAGAGACCAGTTAATCCGTTACTGGAACCACTCATCCATCAGGAGGTCAAGAAACTATTGACGACAGGAATCATATTCCCAGTGCGCCACTCAACATGGGTCGCCAATCTAGTCCTTGTGTGGAAGAAAAACGGAGAAATCAGACTATGTGTTGACTTCTGAAATTTAAATAGAGTATCGGAAAAAGATAATTATCCGTTGCCATCACTTGATGAAGTGTTACAAATTTTCAATGGGTCATGGATGATGTCCTTTTTGGACGGATATTCTGGGTACAACCAAGTCTTGGTGGAATATGAAGACAGATTGAAAACGGCATTCACAATGAAGTGGGGAACCTTTGCCTATAAAAGAATGCCCTTTGGGCTAATTAATGCAGGGGCCACATTTCAGAGGGCCATGGACATCGCCTTCCGAGATCTAATTGGAAAATGTATAATCATCTATATGGATGATCTGACAGTGTTCTCAAAGAGGAGAGAGGACCATATAGAAGACCTAAGGAAGGTATTTCAAAGATGTCAAAGGTATTGGATTTCCTTAAATCCAAAGAAATGCATCTTCGGGGTTACCGAAGGAAAATTGTTAGGTCACCTAATCACTGAGAGAGGAATACTGATTGATCCTAAACGCATAGAGGCAATATCAAGAATTCATCTGCCTACTAGCCAAAAGGAACTGAGATCTTTCTTCGGGAAGATCAATTTTGTTAGAAAATTTATCACCAGTTTTGCTGAGATAGTGAAACCTCTAAATGAGATGTTAAAGAAGGATGTGAAAATGGAGTGGACCATGCCAACAAAGAAAGCATTTGAAGAAATCAAGCAAGCCATCGTTGATGCTCCTGTCTAGGTTAGCCCAGATTATACAAAGCCTTTCTACTTGTACTCCTTCGCATCGGAACATTCTTGTGTCGCAATGTTGACCCAGAGAACAAAAGAGAGGGACGAGCATCCCATAGATTTCATGAGCTCACCTCTTAAGGATGCTGAATTGAGATATCCAAGTATCGAGAAGCAGGCCTATGCATTGGTAAAAGCCATCAAAAAATTCAGGGATTATATCTTGAGAAGTAAAGTCTTCGCCATCATTCCTGATGCAGCTGTCAAGACACTCCTAATGCAAAATGAGCTGGGAGAGAGAAGAGGAAACTGGGTCGCCACTATCCAAGAGTATGATATTGAGTTGCAACCGATGAAGCTGGTTTGTGGACAAGCTTTGGCTCAGACAATGGCCATTGAAGGGCATGGCTTAGTGCAGCAGACATATGTATTGACTGATAGTTCCCCAAAAGAATGGTACTATGACATCATCGCATATTTGATAAATCACAAGTATCCTGCACAGATGAACCCAGCATGGAAGCGAGCCTTCAGGCTCAAATGTCAACGCTACATGCTCCAAGGGTCAATTCTCCATAGAAGGAATCATGAAGGAATTTACTTAAGATGTGTGGGAAACGATGAAGCTAAAAGAATTATGGAGCATTTCCATTCTAAGTTCGGGACAGGACATGGAGGAAGTCAGGCCACAGCTTATCAGAACTTAAGAGCAGGGTACTATTGGCCCTCTGTTTTCAAAGATGCATATGAGCATGTTAAAACCTGTCACACCTGCCAAGTTACTGCAAACCGTGAAAAGAATCCCGCTATGCCATTACAACCAATCACGGAAGTGAAACCATTTACGATGTGGGGACTTGATTTTATCGTCATGATAAACCCACCATCTTCAGCACAACATAGATATATTTTGATGGCAACAGATTATTGCACCAGATGGTCTGAGGCACAAGCACTGAAGAATTGCACGACAGATGCAGTATTCAGGTTCTTAGAGGAACATATCATCACTAGATTCAGTTGTCCAAAGGCTCTGGTTTGTGACAATGGTTTCGCGTTCATCTCATTAAAATTTTCAAATTGGGCATTTGATTATGGGATCACTCTGAAATTTTCTTCGAATTATTACCCCCAGGGTAATGGACTGGCAGAGTCCATGAATAAAAACCTGCTCAGTGTCATCAAGAAATTGTTGGATCAAAATCCGAGAGATTGGCATTCTCAACTCAGGTTTGCTCTATGGGCAGACAAGACAAGAGCCAAGAGGTCATTGAGAACCTCTCCATATCACTTAGTCTATGGGCAAGACCCCGTCTTTCCCATCCAACTGAGGATTCCAACACTCAGATTCATGCAAGAGTATCTAGATCCATATGATAGAGTTCAAATTTGTCTCTCGCAGCTATTGCTATTGGAAGAATAGAGAGATCAAGCTCTCAAAAACTTTGCTAAACACCAAGGGGTTGTCAACCGATGGTTTGATAAACGCGCAACAACAAAGTCCTTCAAAATATCCGACCTGGTCCTATATTGGGATAAAGCCCATGAATGGAGAGGGGACCACGATAAGTTTGATAACTTATGGAAAGGACCATACCAAATTGCTGAGATATTGGGAGAAAATGCATTCAAGTTAAAGACTTTGACAGGGGAAGACATCCCACTGCCCGTCAATGGGCAGTTTCTGAAACATTATTTCCGGCCCTGAGTTCCTTGATGGAGCTTGCTTGTACATAGTTAGAGTAGTTGCTTTCGGGTTTTGTTTTTGCTTTCCTTAGATTAGTCATCTTTGTTTTCTTAGATTAGTTGGCTTTCATTTTGCTTTGCTTTGGTCAATTTTTGAATAAGGAGGGTGTCCCATTTCGCGAGAAAAGTGATGTTGCTTACACGCACACATTCTGGCTTGACCTCGCTAAAGTGTGTTATGAATATTCCTCGGGTAAATGTTTGTGGAAAATCTGTGAAACTTAGATTAATTGTTTCTAAGGTATCTTAAGGTTGAGGTTAGTACTTGACTGGAAAGGAAGTCATCTATTGTGTCTTGACACCGAGTCTTACAGTTATTATATCTTACACACTTAAACAATTCTCTGAGTCATTATGGTCTCCTAGGCAAAGTTGTTGGCTAGAAGGTAATCAAAAGTCTTACTTCAGTGCCACTATAATGCTCAAACCCAAGTGAGCTTCATTGCTTACAAGCCAAAGTGTGGAAATATATGAAAAGAAAAGAATATCAAAATGAATCAAAAGAAAAGAATGAAAATCAAGAACACTTGGCTTTTGGGTGTGCAGACATCTTTACAGGTGTACAAAACAATCAAACAAAAAAATAAATAAATAAATCACCGGAAGTAGAGCAATCTCCGTGAGATTATAGCAGATAACCTCATCGAGGCTATAGACGCTCGTTGCCAGTGAGGCTCTATCCAAGGATGCTTTTGAAGCTAAGATAAAAATACACTAGAAAGCCATGATGGAACCAAAGAATCATATTGGTCTTAAGAGACAAGAATAAATGCATTTGCACACACTTATAACTGCAGGATAAAATGCCTTGATACAGTTTAGGATTTCTCTTTCCCTTTGAGTATTCTTCTTGGTCAAAGGATAACTTGGTCAGGATTAATCTAAGATTCTGGATTTGAAATGGGTACTACCTTTGGAACGTTCAGGAACATTCCCCACGTGGAGTCGCCAGATGTTGTGACCTTTTCACACATTGCCCCATCGCAAATAGGGACCCCTAGTAGTCTGCTAGTTTTTAGGGTTTTGTCTCCTTGCAACGGTTTCATGAGGTCACCTTGTTCAGAGTTTCAAGCCAGTTTTTTGAGAGTCATCTGAGCCAAGTCAATAATCCATGCTTGAATCAGAGCCTAAACGTCACAGAAGTGCTCGGAAGGCCCAGGAAACGAAGATCGCCTGTGCTTTCGGCCAATTCTGACACTTCCTATTTTTTAGGGAATCTGCTTTTTTGCTTTTTCATTTTTGGCATTTTGGGACCAAATAGGGTTCCCTATTTTTTAGGGATTTTCCTTTTCTATTTTTAGAAATTTCTATTTTTAGAAAGTCAACCCTGGTCAATGAGTCAACTTTCCATCTTTAGATCCAAAAATCAACCAAAAAATCGAAAAATCATTGAAAATCAAAGAGAAAATTGAAAAATCAAGCCAAAAAATCAGGAAAAGCATGGAAAAGCAAGCAAAAATTTGAGAAAAATCAACCCCAAAAGCATCAAATTCTGGAAAAATTAGTCAAAAATCAGTCAGATCTCAGTAAAAATCACCAAAAACCCAACCAAAAGAGCATGGAATTCATGGTAAAATTTTGTCTAAGTTTGGAAATTTCGCCCTCAAGAGAGCATGTTCAGCCCTTAAAATGTGGGAAGTAGAAAAAATGGCAAACCTTGTCCAAAGTCTGCCATGCCTAAGAAAGAATGGCAAGGACTCTAGAAAGTCTGCCTAGCAATGAAGAGAAGAATGGCAAAGAATTGTTTGAAGAAGGCCCTTTAAAAGTGGGACTTAGCAAAGAGGTTCTAAAGTCCGCCTAGACTTGGCAAGGACTATTCAAAGTCCGCCCAACCTTAAGGAGAATGGCTAAGACCTTGGAAACTCCGCCTTAGACTTGGCAAGGTGCCTTTGAAGTCCGCCCAAGCCTTGAGGACCATGGCAAAAACCTTGGAAAGTCTGCCCATCACTTGGCCAAACAAGTGGAAAGTCCGCCATGGCATAGAAGAGGGAAAAAGTTAAATTTTTGCTAAGTGTTTGGTGCCTTAAAGGGGAAAATCGGAAAATTGCCTAAGTATAGAGGCCAAAAGGGAAGGAAGATTGAATTTTGGCTAAGTACTTTAACATTTTTTGAGAGGAGAAGTGCGAATTTAGGCTAAAATGTGAAAGGCAAGGACTTGAGAAAATCCGCCATACCTTGAGGATAAATGGAAAAAACCTTGGAAAGTCCGCTTGGGACATGGCAAAGAGAAAATGAAGTTCGCCTAGCATGAAAGGAAGAAGGATTTAAAATTCGCCTAAAGTTTGGATGTCTAGAGAAAATTTGATAAAGTTGGCCAAGTATACAGAGAAAAATGCACAAGGCAAAGAGGTAGGAAAGTCCGCCCTTGGCTAAGAGGGTTAAAATTTTGTCAAATATCATGGAATTTTTCCTAAGAAAGACATCTAGACAAAGACTTTGCCTAGAGAAATTCGTCCAGGCAAGAGAAAATTTGATTTTGGCATGAGAAAATATGCCCAGCACACTTCAAAGTCCGCCATGGCAGGAGAAAATAAGGATCTAGCATAACATTTTCTTACAAAATGGCTAGAATTTTGACTTGGCTAGACGAAAATTGGAATAAAATTGGAAAATAAATTTTAGCCAAAGAAAATGGAGAGGAAATCAAAATATCCATGGGTCCAAAACGAACGGGTTGGAATAAATTGAAATATTTTAATATTTTAATAATTTATTTCCACTACTCAAAAATTCAAAACGCCTTGGACGAAATAAAGTTTGCCAGAAATATATTGGGAGAAAATAAATTACGCCAGACAAAGATAAAAATCCAATAGGAAAAATTAAATTTGACATGATTTAAAACTTGGAAAATCGAATTTAATTGGACATTTAATCTTTTTCAAAAATTCAAGAATTAAAGATAAACATTCAAGCAAAAATCGAATTTTTGAAAATCAAAAGGGATTTGCCTGGATAAGATCGCCATGGAGTTTTTCGAAAAATAATGGAAACTTTCCTGTATAAGGAAGAGAAAACAAATAGAGATCGAGAGAGAAGAAGGCAGTTGCTAAAACAAATCAAGATCTTCAGCATTATAATGAGTTTCAGCAACTCATTTTTCACAGATACAGCTGAAGAAAAGTTGAAACTCTCTTGAAATTCTAAAGCAAGTAATTATTCTGCAGGCAAGATCGAATTTCCAAGAGGAAGAAGTAATTTAATGCTGAAGGAGAATTTTCTCGAGAAGTGAAAAGATTTATTTGTTGAGAGTCGAATTTTTTGTGCAAGAGGGGCGCACTTCATCACTTGCTTTTTGATTAAATCCTCAAAATTTAAATGTGATTTGCAGCCAGAAGTCTTTTACTGAGGTTTGAAGTTCAATTGAGTAAGTTTTCCATTCTTCTTCTGTCTCTTTCATCTTGGTTAAGTTATGGCTAAAATTTCAACTTGATCCATTTACTTTCAGCTTGCTTTTTCTCAGAAGTTTAATTATTAAATGGGCTGAAAGTAAAATATTCGAACACAAGGCGTGAAAATAAATTATTTTAAAAAGTCTCCGTATTAATGTTAGTATTTTTCACTACAGGTTGATGACCACGGTGGGCAAGTCATCAAAGAAGGCAGCAATGAAGTTCGCCAGCAAAGGTGTCCAGCAAGAGTCTAAAATAAATTCAAAGTGGAAAAATGTTGCAGACACCAATCTGGGACATGTCGACTTCGAAGAGTTCAAGAAAAGCGTATATGGACAGAACGGACTTCCAACACCCATTGCCAGAAGAATGGTGAGAAATGGAATATTTCAGGCAGCTGGATTCCAGCCTGCGATGGATTGTGCTGAATTGATGGTAGAGTGTGCCATCCACTACAATGCTTATACAAGACAGATCATTGCACCTAACGGCAGAATTTTGGCACACTTGGGCGAGGTAGCAATTCAAGAGACCTTTGGCATCCTAGCACATTCTCGTACTGTCTACAAGACCAAGGAGGAAGCTAAGAGTTTGTATGACACCCAGCAAGAATTATGCGTCGCAAATGTTAACAAGGCATAGCTGGAGAAGCCTAAAACGTCAATAAAGAAGATGCCTAAGAGGCCACACCAGACAGACTTCAAAGAAGATTATGTGGACATCATTTTGATGCTGAACCAAATAGCTAGCAACCCTCAAGGAGCATTTTTCGAAAATTGGATGTATTACTTCATAGACAAAATCACTTCCGGCGTAAAAATGTTCAATTGGTCTAGAATGATAAGTAACAATCTTCACGAGCAATTGGTCAATTTGGAAAAGACTAAGTCTTTTCACATGAGCTTGTATATTGTCTACTTATTGGCCAGGTCATATAAATACTCAAGATTAGTTTACAAAGGAAAAGTTGGCAACGGGGCAAATGAACTCAGATCTTATGATTGCTACCTGCAACTCTAGCTGAAGGAGAAGTCCCATTTCAGAAGGGTGCACGATGCCTTCTTAATGCATATTGCCAGAACACTTCAAGGAGGAGTACATTAAAGGCTGAGTCGTGAGGCGAAGAGTTTGATCAGTAAATACGGATCCTGGTTCATCCAGTTTCCAAAATTTACATGTCAGGATCCAGGGATTTACTGGAAATCCCTATAAGTTGCTCATCTATTTGAAAAATCGGATGATCCTACTTGAAGTCCTGAGGCAGCTGGAAGAATATCAAAACATCCAGAGACCGACTAAAAAGGCGGCTATTACATTCCCATTTTTCATTGGGAATATGTTAGAATCCTGTCCGTCAGCGCAAGCAGCTGAGAGCGCCAGGCTGGAGATCCAGTGGTACCCATTCATAGCCTACAAGTCTAGGGCCAATTTTGACCCACATCATCACATCCGGACAGTGGATGGGAGAAGGTACAAGCACAGAGTGGAGTTGGAGGACTTCTGGGCAAATGCCGCTGATGAATATGAAGTCAGAAGAAGATTATGGTCTAGAATGCCAGTTGACTTCATGAGGGCGATTGAACTTTGCCGGGTGCCTGATCAGTTGTAGGCCAATGGAAACTACATCCAGCCACACTTCGAGGAAAGCCGACCTCTTCCTCCCGTAAGGTGGTTAGAACTTGAGCACTCAGACTTGGCAACCTTGATGAGACCAGTGACCAAGTACTCTCATTGGTGGGTTGACCGTCATGTCCAGGAGATGAGACAAAAAAGAATAACGCTCACGTATGATTTACTGAGCGAGACAAAATCGTCTTCCTCCAATGTTGGCGCATTCCATCAAGATTTGGTTGAGATTGGAGAGAAGAGGAAGGAAGTAGTTAGAAGTGTAGAGCCTGTTCAGAAAAGACAGAGGGGAGAATCAGCTCGCTCCACAGCATCTCGGAATATTGACGAACTGGTGGCCACTGCAGTGGATTCTTTGATTGAAATGATTGGAGCTTCTGCAGTCCAAGAAGAGAACAATGAGCCTATTCAGCTGGATGACGAGGAGCCATCATCTCATACGAGCACAAAAATATTAGGTTCAGATAACAAGATGGAAGTACAAGATGATGAGTTCAAAGAGGAAATGATTTTTTCCCTCAGAGGAGTCTTGGATGTTCCCAATGAAGAGAACGTTCAGGAGGGAGATGGCATTGAGCAGCCTACCATCCCGGATTGGTTGATAGAAAGGATGAAGATTCAGGCACCAGAAGAAGCCCAAGAGGAGGATGATATTGCGGAATTCTTGGCAAGATTAGAACAGGTTGCAATTAAGAAGCCTGCCAAGAAATTTTCCACCATTCAATGGGACGAGGCAGGATTCGTTCCATACACATCACAGTACCGACAGTGGACAAGCCACAAGATGAGATCACTCCTCAAGAGTACGCCATAACCACCATAGATCTTGGCCCAACCACAAAAGTTCAGTAAGTGGAGGAACTAGATAATTCCGTCTCAACTGTCAAGGCAAGACTGGAAAAAGAAGTGGCAAAAAAGGAGTATAAAAGGGAAGTTGAACACCTGAAGGAGTACATACGGCATCTAACCCAGCCACTCAATCAGGGTGATGCAGTAGCTCCTCCTCTCCTTAATCCCTCACAGGAAATAGCCAAGGATGTAGAGCACAGGATGGTCACAACCAAGGAGGCTCAGGAATGGATGATAGGTGAGGGCGCAGAAGCAGCCTCGTTCATGGAGAAACTGGCACTTTCTGCAAACTTCTTCTTTTCTTTCCAGACTTGTTGATATGGCGGAAATTTGGGACAGCCTTCCAGATATTTAGGAAAGGCTTATTCCATGCCTTAGGGCCCTGAAGGGCGTTCCAAGAGAAGAGTTGGTTGAAAGAAAGGTGATTGCTGCAAGATCAGCGTATGATTTTCACCATTGGTTTTGGGCAGTGACTATACGAAAAGAGGTTCTGGAGAGGGAGAAAGCGGATGGGCTCAGAGTTGAAGAGCAGGTCAAAGAAATCCAGGAGAAAATTTATATGACAGTTGGTGAGGTGTTTGATTGTGAGATTGTCCAGGAAAACGACATGCAGCTGGAGAGGTTGAAACGTAAGGTTCAAGAGGTTTTCTTCTCAATTCTGATACAGGACTTCACGAAAGTGGCGAGTCTCTTGGCCATCCGGAATGATTTTGTGAAGCAGGAGGCGGATTGGGAAAGCACATTCACCAAATGTGCTGAGGACTTGGATGGACTGGAATGCCGGATTAGCATGCTTCCGCCCATCACAATGGAGGAGGTTGTCGCGGTCGTGTCCAGATTCATCGAGCGCAATGCTGACCAAGTAGATAGGGACGCCTCTCCTTGATGATAGCTCCAACTGCCACTTCACTACATGTTACTGATTGTTTACTAATTGATAATTGATGTTATTTTGGGCAACCCTAATTAGGGTTGAGTTGCAATAATCTTGGCCATCGATATTGTTTTAATCTCGGCCCTTCATTTGATTTTTGAAACTCTATTTAAACTGGTGATCTCTCACTTTCATTTGTGTGGGGAGAGTATATGAAATTGTTGCACTGAGACTATTTCTGATAATAAAAGCTCTTATGCATGATTTGCTTTGAATAAATTTTATTGTCAAGTAGTAAGCAAGGTTGCATATCTTCTTCTACCATAGATTAGAGTTAGAATTAAGTTAAGTAGAATTTGCTTTGAGTATTGGTTAAGTGAATGAGGGATTGATCGTATAGACTCAATGGTGAAGTATTGCTCATACTTTCTTCGAATGGATGATTTGCATTTGATGCGTAAAGTTAGCCTGAGCTTATAATTGTGGAAGCTTAACTTCAGCCTCATTCGAGGTTTGAAAATCATTATCACACCCCTTGAAGATTGCACCTATTTTGCGTAGTTGTCCAAAGGAGGTGAAACAAAGTGCGGTTATTCCTTTCACCGGATCTTTACTGTCTCTTAAATTCTTAGGCATAGAATAGATCCCCTAAACCCTTTTCTTTTTGATATTTTTTGAGATCCAAATTGAATTCCTAATTGAAGAGAGCCTTTAATGATAAATCCGCCTAAGTCCAAACTTGTGAAAATTTCTTTAACGTAAGTCCCCTTGTGTATTACCAACAAATCACAATGGCCATTGAGCTTATCCACACGTCAAGACCTGACAAAAGAAACCTTGGAATTGCCATATGATCTTCTCGCAATCTTAGCATACGCAGTGGTTTTTCAAGAGAAGATAGAGTGTCTCTAGACATTTTATTCTGTGTTCGGTGGATGATAAAACGTACACCAACACGAAGATTGGGATAAAATGGATATGAAAGCAAGGGAAACTATTTTTCTCGTTGTCAAGCAATGTTCTCTTGAATGTTTCAACAAAGAAGACATTGAAAGAGCTATGGGACAAACTTTCAGACATGTACAAGATGACATCAACATCAAACAAGGTATTTATCATGAAGAAGTTATACAATCTAAAAATGAGAGAAGGTGGGATCATGTCGAATCACCTCAATGAATTCAATACTTTGGTCACCCAATTGATTTTAGTGGGTATCAATTTAGATGATGAGATTAAGGCAATTTTGTTGTTATGTTCTTTACTGAACAACTGGGAAGGGGTTGTGATGGCAATTAGCACTTTAGTGGCTGCCAAGAGTAAACTAAAATTTGATGATGGTGCAGCTACTCTTCTCAGTGAAGATATGAGGAGAATAAATCAAGAACCCTCATCCGGTGATGCCTTGACTATTGTTAGTACTGGCAATAGAGGAAGTGGTCAAGAGAGGCATAAATAATAATAGAAGAAGGTCTAAATCTGCTAGAAGATCAAAGTCCGAAAGCAAAAATGGAGACTGTTGGTTTTGTGGCAAAGTGGGTCACACAAAAAAGAATTGTTGGAACTACAAAAAGGCACAAGAGAAGGTGAGCAATAATGAATCCAACACAGTGTTGGAGTACATAAACACTAAGAGGGGGGGGGGGTGAATCAGTGTTTCAATAAACAAATTCAATACAATTGTTTCTTAAGCACATAGTCTCTTTGTGATAACTTGAATGTTCAATTACTAAAACGTAACCCAATCAGATAGGCAAGGCTTAATGCTTGATTAACATAGAAATTCAAGTGCTGAAAAGACTGAATGTTTAAACATGAAGACCAATAGACCACAAATAATGAGAAACCATAACACAACAATTTATGAGTGGAAAACCCTTTACAAGGAGAGAGAACCACTCTGAAAATTCTTTTTATTAGCCTCACTGGAAAAACCTCCATGGTCTTAATGACCAATCTCCAATGAAAAAAGAGATATAACTTCAAGGGTTACCCTGTTACAATATGCACCAACAACAAAAACCTTCAACACCTTGACTCACAAACTTTTATGTTCCCTTGACAACAGATTTACAACATCAAGAAGCATGAAGGAAGATTACAAGAATATCCCCTTAACTCTCCAATAATACAAAGTTCTCCAATGAAAGATAAAGACAGGATAAGTTCTTATCTCTCCACAAAACTCCTCTACACAATGAACCAAAATAATATAAGCAATGACCAATCACCCTGCATACATGAATGATAATCTTTGAATAGCTACAAACAAGACTCCAATAGGTGTTTATATGATCAAGAATTCTTCAATCCTCTACACACATCAAAACTCTTGACAAAAACCCTCTTAGAAGACCACAAAAGGACTTTACATAATCATGTTCCTTATTTCAACAAGACAAAGAACAGGATCAAGACTGCATACACTTAGGCACTGTTAGACACAAAAGATATCAGACATAAGTGAAGTCTTTATCACTTTCCAAACTACTACTCATGTAAAGCAAGCACAACTTATGTGCACTGACATACAAACGCACAAGCAAGCCTTTTATGCTCAGTTATTCAAAACCATCTTATTTTGCATGATCTGCAAGAAAGCATGTTATAAAATATTTAAAATCTCTTTCATGATGCTCAACACTTGATACCAACTCAACCACAGATATAATCTGCACATCACATTGGTATACACATGGAGAATTTGCTTCAAGAATACAACAATATAATGGTGTTGTATAATGTTGTGATTCAATTCTTTTTCTACACATTGTAATCACAAACCCTCAACAACTCTGAACCCCATCCTTATGAACATACTGATATTTTAGTTTCTTTCATTGTGCACTAACTTAACACAGCCATACTACCACAATGAAACTTTAATAACTCGAATCCACCATATTTTCCACTTATATATTCATAAGACAAAAAAAACGTGTATATTAAGTTGCAAGAGCCAAAAATGTTTCATTAAAAAAAACTTGTGTAACTGCTCTTCAATCTTTGAATAAGTGGCTTATCATCAAATGCCCACGGGATTCTTCACCAAGGACTAAACATTAAAGTTGTTAAAGGCAATGTAAATAGCTGTAGGTTACTTGGTAGGACAATAGAAATCATCTTCAAGTTATAAAATATGAAGGTCTTGCATTGGAAATCATCATAAGTCCTAAGCCCTAGAACTTTAGGGTTTTAGAAAAATACCTTTGAAAACATGAAGAGTTCTGATTCAAACCTTAGACATGAGCACCTTGTAAGCAATAACCCTTTGATAACCCTTGGCATGACGTAGGATATCAACTACATGACTATTTTAACAAGAGCACCCACTATGAAACCAATTGCAAGATCATAGTGTATACATGCTCCCAATTGTACCAACAACTTTACTAATCTTTCCAAGAGTCCAATGCATCAATACTTGCACTAGTCTTTCCTTTACTTCAACACCACTAAAGCATCAACCTTTCCAAATTGCAACTCATTGAATGAATGCTCAACCTTTCCTTCATGTTGCATCAACTAAGTACTTTCTTTTGCATCATGAATATTCCTTCATGTCAAAAACTTACATAATGAAACCTTTACAAAACTTGCATCAGCATCAATTGACATCAATGACAAATCTTGACATCATGAATGATCATGACCAACACCATCAACTTTATTTGCACCCTTGGCAACATCATGCCCCTACTCCAAACATCATAGAATGAACATCAACATGAACTACATCAAACCTTTGTCTTGTCTCCATGACCTTTGACATCAATGACAAAACAATGTCAGTGCCAACACACAACATATGACAAAGATGAAGGTGTTTTGGTTTTATCAGCAAGTGACACTATTGCAGATTCATGGGTACTTGATTCTAGTGCCTCCTTTCATGCTACTCCATGTCAGGGTGCTTTCACAAGCTATCAAGAAGGTCAGTTTGGTAAAGTTTTTCTTGGTGATAATAAAGAATGTGAAATCGTAAGAAAAGGTGATGTGATATTGTCTTTGGAAATTTGAAATAAATGGATATTGAAAGATGTGAGACATGTTCCTACGCTAAAACAAAATTTAATATTAGTGAGCCAACTTTATGCTCAAGGGTGTGATGACAAATTTTCTTTAGATACTTGGAGAGTAACCAAAGGTGCATTGGTGCTTGCAAAAGGCTGCAAATTGGGTAGTCTTTATGTGTTAGAATGTCATGGTGAAGTGGGAGCTGCAATGGCAGTTGTGGACAACGGCTCAGACCTTTGGCATAGGAGGCTCAGACATATGAGCCAAAAGGGACTTGAAGTGATGTTAAGGATGGATCAACTTCCAGGTTTGAAGTCCGTTGATTTGGATTTTTGTGAGCATTGTCTCCACGGAAAACAAAGGCAAATCAGCTTCCTGAAGACTAGTCATGACAATAAAACATCACCCTTGGAGCTTGTGCATTCCGACGTTTTCGGACCTATGAAGGTAACATCTTTTGGAGGTGCAAATTATTTTCTCTTTTATTGATGATTGTACTCGTAAAGTGTGGGTATACATGATGAATAGAAAATCAAAAGTTTTTTCAAAATTCAAAATTTTCAAAGCATTGGTTGAGAATCAAACTGGGCATAAAATTAGATGTTTGCAAACCAATAAGGGGGAAGAATTTTGTTTTGGGGAAGTTGATGGTTTTTGTGTTGATAATGGCGTTAGACGGATTAAAGTAGTACCATCCACTCCTCAAGAAAACGGTATAGCCGAGAGGATGAATAGAACCATTCTTGAGAGGGTTTGATGCATGTTATCCAATGCAGGCCTAAGTAAGGAATTTTGGGCAGAGGCAGTTAACACCGCTATATATCTAATCAACAAAATCCCCTCCTCCCAATTGGATTTTGATATCCTCGAAGAAGTATGGTTGGGAAAACAGATTTCATATTCTCATCTTCAAGTTTTCGACTTTGAAGCCTTCGCTCATGTCCCCAAAGAAAAGCGCACGAAGTTGGATTCTAAGTCACAGCACTGCATATTTGTTGGCTATGGTGAAGAACAATATGGTTTTTCTCTTTGGGATCTTGTTGCCAAGCTGCTTGTTTGCAGTTGGGATGTTGTTTTTAATGAAAAAGTTTTTCTTGCTCTACAAAAACATGGGACATCATCAGATGAGTACATTTAGGTCGATATGTTTGATAATGGCAATAAGGATATTCAATTAGTTCATATGCAGCCTCCTCCTGTTTCAGTGCCTTTGGGAAATATTACACAGTCACAAAGTATTAGCTTGGTAAATACATCACAACCCCCATTTGTTAGATTTTAGTCTTTACAAATGGTGAATGCCTCTCATCATGTCATAGCGCAGCCTTCTGAAAGTGATACACAGTCTGTAAAGCATATTACACAGCCTTTACATAGTATATTGCTTCCTTTGGGAATCAATTCGTAGCTCCCTATAGATAGTGCACCATCCTCTTATGTTAACTTGCAGCCTCTTCTTGATCATTCGCTTCCTTCAAATACTCCTCCTCAGACTTTGTTTGATTTAAATTACTCACAACCTTTGAAAATTCCATCGTTGCCTCTTATAAATGCATCGCTGCCTCCTCTAAGTTCATCGCAGCCTCCTCAATGTTCATTGCAGTTCTTTGAAACTGTTTCACAACCTTTATTTAATGAAATGCAGTCTATTGGAGATCCTACGTAGCCTTTGTCTTTTGACCAAGCGTGTAAATATTTGCAATTTCCCTCACAGTCACATGTAATTCCCTCTGCTCGCGCCTGTAGAAATTTGCAATCTACTAGTGAGGCTAATGTGCAAAGGTATGAGTACTTGCATGGAGTGGGAGATTTAAATCCCAAGCTAAATTTAAATTATAGAAATTTGCAAGAAATTGGAGTACAGAGGCCGTGTATTGGAGGCAGTGTGCAGGAATAGGGGAGTGTGCACCTACAGGGCACTAATGAGGAATAGGGCAGTTTACCAGCATAGGATAACTTGAAGGAGCTAGCACCTCAATAGAGGAGATCAACTAGGCAAAAAAAGCTTCCATCTAAATTTGATGACTATGAATTATTGCTCCCAGATCAATTAGAACCAACGAGTTTTTGTGATGCTTACAAAGACACAAATAATGCACAGTGGATGGAGACTATGCAAGAAGAAATGGCCTCTTTACAGGCCAATGATACTTGGGATTTGGTGAAGCTCCTGCCAAATCAGAGACATTTGAAGAACAAGTGGGTATATTGGGTGAAAGAGGAAGATGGAGGCAAACATTGCTACCAGTCCATATTGGTAGTGAAAGGTTTTGATAAGCAAAAGGGGATTGACTTTAATGAAATCTTCTCACCCGTCGTCAAAATGACCACCATTCGAATAGTCTTGGGTATGGCAGCTGTTTGGGATCTTGAGCTCGAACAACTTGATGTCAAGATGACATTTCTACATGGAGATGTTGAAGAAGATTTGTATATGAAGTAGCCTGAAGGTTTTATAAAATAGGGGCAAGAACATTTATATTGCAAATTGAAGCACAGTTTATATGTGCTCAAGCAAGCCCCAAGGCAATGGTATCACAAGTTTGATAGCTTCATGGCTGAGCATAAATTCATTCACTGCGAATTTGATCCGTGTCTTTATTTCAAGTGGCTTGCAAATGGCGAGTTTGTCATACTTTTACTTTATGTTGAGGACATGTTGGTCATTGGTAGCAACATGAGGGTTGTTAGGGAATTGAAGCAACATTTAGCTTAGTGGTTTGCTATGAAATATTTAGGGGCAGCCAAGAGGATTCTTGGCATGACAATAATCTGGTATAGACAACAGAGACAAATCAGATTGACTCAAGAGAAGTATATTGCTAAAAATTTGGACAGGTTCAATATGACGAATGCCAAGCCTGCTAGTACTCCATTGGCTGATCATTTTCGTTTGTCATCGGCCACGTGTCTTCAAACTCAGGAAGATCAAGAACACATGAAGAGTGTTCCCTATTCGTTTGTAGTTGGCAGTCTCATGTATGCCATGGTTTGTACTTGTCCGGATATTGCCCATGTAGTGGGAGTTGTGAGAAAATTTATGAGCAATCTAGGTAAACCTCATTGGTAGGCAGTATAGTGTATTTTCAAGTATTTTAGAGGTAGTTCTGATCATGCTTTGTGTTTTGGAGGACAAGATACTCAGCTACGGGGGTATGTTGATTCCGATATGGCCGAAGACTTGGACAAACAGAGGTCTACAATAGGTTATGTATTTACATTTGTCGAGGCTGCAATTAGTTGGATTTCATGTTTGCAATAGGTAGTTGCACTCTCTTCCACTGAGGCTGAATACATTGCTCTCACTGAAGCAGCAAAGGAGATGATATGGCTAGAATGGTTATTGAGTGAATTGCAGTGTAAGCAGTTTGTTTTTACTTTGTTTTGTGATAGCAACAACACTATTCACTTGGAAAAGAACTCCGTTTTTCATAATCGAACCAAACATATATGGTGCAGGAGCACCCATGGGTTGCCATAGGTTGTTTAGAAGGTCTGTCTAGGACAACTTTGTCTAGACAACTAAGCAAACTAATTTAGTTCATTTGTATGTGAGCCTTAGTGGCATTTTTGTTGGGTTTTGATCAGATGAAGGTCACGTTGACCATAGAATAGGTGTCATAAGGTTCTAGCTCAAAATGAGGTTTTGGACTTTTAGGATTCTTGCAAAATGTTTGAAAATGTTGCTCAATTGGAGCTACAAGCGGCCAAGAAGAGCCCAAGGGAGAGGATAACTGATTTGGTGACCTATTTATGGGATGCCTCGGCATTGGAGTCAGGTTGGAAGCATTTGATATTGTTTGAAGCTTTTTTTTGAATTCAAGGGAAGCAATTATGATTGAGTGTGAAGTTTCTGGTTTTTGCATTGAAGTGATGTTTTAATGGATTGATCATGGCACTGTAATTTGTGTAGGATGTAGAGTAGTTGTTCTTTGAGCATTGTGTGGCATTAGATAGTTTCCTTATTTAGTTTCAAGCATTGTTTGTAATTAGTTTTGGTTTTTATACTGTTGCTGGTCTGAACCAGGCAGTTTGTGAGTATGGAGTGTTAGTTCACTTTCCCACCGTACAAATTGTATGGCCCTTTGGGAACAGTGACTAGACTCCATGGATGTACATATAGTAGGGTTTAGGGCCTTTGAAAGCACAGGAGTTACTGTGGGAGTCTTGTCCTAGGCGAGCAAGGGAAGTGTCCGGCTAGGGAAGACCTTAGTGCAGAGCACTTGATTTGTAGGGGTGTCAATTTCCTAACAAATTACCTTTTGGAGAAGGTAGGTATGATTCTTTCCAAGACATGGTAAGGAGAAAGAAACTCCAACAATCCATCTGGTGAGGAAAGGATTTAACAGTTTGCAGAGAAGCCAGGAAAGGGCTTAAAAGGCCTAGTTTTGCTCATTTTCAGGTTAGGGCTTTGTACGGACAGCTGAGACCCAAGACCCCAAAAATCCTTGAGAGGTGGGCATATGAACCAGGAATCCCAAGAAAAGATTGGGGTGTTCTTTGGAAAGAATTGGAATAAAAACTTGATTTCTCAAAGGAGGAGACCTAATAGGGTTAATAGGGCTAGTAGCCTCCTAGGCCTAATAGTGAGGTAAAGCGACCTGCAGATGGAGCTAGGTGGACCCCTAATACACTTAGTAGGATCGATTGATGACTTTAGAAGCACCTCCACACCCCTGTAAAACTAAATTCAAGAATTTGGAGGATTAGTAGCCTTTAGGGTGGATTAAGGGCTAAGGCAAGTGTTTCAAGATTGCACCAAGTCTTGACTTGGTAGGAGGATCTATGTTGATAGTTGGGTTGGCAAGGGGAAATCAGGGGACCCTAAGAAGGAAGAGGTCCTATAGGTTGCAAGTGGTGGAGTGAGACACCCTAGAGGTCTTCCAAGCAAGACCCAGAGCATGAATCAGTGATTGATTCATCCAACCTCCCTATCAATATAGAGTTGAGATATCTTTTTGTTCAGAATGTACTTGAAGAGGGTAAGTTGCAGGTAACGAAGATTGACACAAAAGTGAATCCAATGAATGCTTTGATGAAGATTGTTCCAAGGGAGAAGGTCAAGTTCTATAGGACTTCTCTTGGCCTTTTCTAGTTCTAACAATAAGGCTGGAGTGGGGGATATCTCTGGGCAGCTCCCTTGCAGCTCGGATTGGACTTCAAGTGGGATATTGTTGGTGTAACGTTGACTGTATTTATGCAGCCCAATCCTCGTAGTGTAACGGTTCTGCTATTACTCTCACTACTCCCTCTTTTGGTATTGACCATTGCATGCTATCTCTTCCACAATCAAGTTAATGCCTTTCGCATGCAGTATGTGTATTGACTATTTTTTATTCTTTGAGTGGAGTTAATTGTATATAGCTGTAGGAACAACAATGTGATGAATAATACATAGTGAGCTGCAGATATATTGTATGCGGATGATTTTGATTCTGGATTTTAAATACAGAGAGCTATCCCCTACTCAATAAGGATGTAGCCAATTGGTGAACCATGTTAAAAAACATGGCTTCTGTCTTTTGCATTCGTTCTGAGTTTGCTCGTGTTTGATTTATTTTATCTGCTCTTGTTTGTATTGTTTTTTCTTGTGCTCAACAAGATATTCTCCATGTGATCCCATTTTGTCACAATGACATGTTCAACTGGGTAACTTAAAGTGAGATGAACTCTTTTTAATTGACTCTCATCACCTACATAATCATTTTTCTGCCCTCTATCAAGGTTCCTGACTTGAACATGTTGTGGCCACCTCATAATACTAGAAAACACAACTCTAGTAGCGTCTGTAGCAGCAAATCCAGCCTATTGAACAATGAAAAACATATACGAAAAATATTTTCCATAAAAACAAATTCTAACTTATGTGTAGGAATATTTCAAGCTAAAAAACTCAAATACCCACCAAATTAACAAGAAATCAAATGAGTCTGAAGAAAGATTACAACTAACTTTGTAAGCAACTTACCTTAATCATTCCAGAACCATTGTCAAAGACAACAGTGGGATGGTCCTCCATATCAGCCATTTGAAAGCCTACATAAGGATTTCATAAGAAGGATATTCCAAAATCAAATTATCTAAAGTGTACTAAAGTACCATGGACATAATCTGAATTACTACTTGAACTTCACAAGTGTAAAAAATGCAGTTTGTCTCAACTATTAGAATCAAGCCTCAAATTATGATAGACAAAGGAAATTAGATAATATAAATCTTTAAGTTTATCGTTAAATAGAAATTGAAAGAGATGCTGAGAAAAGCAATTCCAACAACTTACAGTGGTATTTAAATGACATGAAATTTTCCTTTGGCTTTAAACTCTGCCAGTTCTAGATATTATTTAAAGATGCATAACACCTTAGAATACTTATTAGTGATAAGAGGCAGCTTAAAGTTACAAAAGATTCAAAGTCGAGACTAGGAAAGCACATGGAAATTCAATTAAAAAGGATGGACGATGTACAATGTCTAAGAAGTAAAAATACATCATGTTTCAAGAATATGTACATGTGTTCATTCTTTAGTTAAACAAGCGAGTGGCTAATTGTATATGGTTCACAATTGAGTAACACTTACAATCTGATATTTACATCATCCATGATAAAATACACAATTTCTAAATAAATGCAGGGGCAGTATTTGTAATTGATTAAGAGCTAAGTTCAGAGACCTGTAATATATATTCAAAATTTAAACATTGATTTGAGATTTTGTTAGTCCACAAATATTGGCAATAAGATTAAAGAATGAGACTATTTGTTTCATCTCCATCAGTTGGAAGAATCGCATAAAACCAGTTAGATTAATATCATAAAAACTGCCTGCATCATGACTTGAGTCTAAGTCAAGCAATGGACACTGTAAATTATATTAGTTGAAATTGTTACTATTAAAAGGAGAAACATGTCTACACTCTAGAAGGATGATTATACTGTTACAAGGAAAATTGATGTGTATATTCTAAAACAATCAATAGACTTTATACAAAACCCATGTGTATTTTAGAATATGAGATTTTGAAATAATTGTTAACGTCTTCAGGCACCCTCCAGACGGAGGAGGAGGAGGAAGTTGATTGATAGATCAAGTGACTATGGTTCAGCAGGAGAACATGCTTATCATTTTCTTTCTATTCCAGCTCATTGGAAATGGCATGAGCACTGGTAGTTGTTTATTCTTAGTAAACCATTTGTGAAGCGTTTTGTTTCAAGAATTAAATCCAAGCCATGTGGTTATGATCATCAATGAACAACATAAAATACCTACATCCCTCATTAGAAGTTACTGGTAAAGGCCCACATAAATCAAAATGAATAAGTTGCAATATTCTATGTGTTTTCCAAGTGGAGTGAGGGAAAGAATATCTCACATGCCATAAAATACTAGGAGATAGATTACCTTCTTCAGTAAGATATGCAAAACTCCTAAAAATGGTTAAGTGCAATGGAGTTTTAATGACTTGCTATCTTCACAACTAGTAAATGCAACTTGATCATTTGAATTCTTCTCAACAACCACTTGTCCATCTTCCAACAAGATAGAGTGGCCTTGTTTTTGGATCAGTACTAGTGATAGCTAATTATGTTGCAATCGAGGAAGACACAAGACATCATAAAGTAGAAAATATGGAAAGCTAGGCAATTTGAGCCAAATGGGATTCTTTTTCTCAACAAGTTTGAGGCTTGATTTATCTTTCAAATAGATTGCATTGGACCACAAACACCTTGAAATTCTTCAAAATAATTATGTCAAAATTTCATATATTGTGTGGCTCTAGTATCTAACACCCGAGCATCATGCCATGAAACATTTATTGAATTATAGTAAGCACAATCTGATACAAAGAGAAAATATTTGTCATTATCACTACCACATGCAAATTGAGCTGCTCTTGAGGCTTTATCATCATAGAGATCTTTTTTTTGAAAGATTTTTCTATCTTATCCCATAAGACTTTACATTCATGGGCTTCATGATTACCTTTTCAACCACATTGTTTGCAATACAAGTGGTATTTATCGTTTTGATTGTCATGGTGGGAGTGCCATTTACCATTTGTACCTACTCTTCCTCTATTCTTCCATTGACCTCTATCTCTTCCTCTATCGTTGCGACCAGTTCTAGAAGAGATGTTCTTATTTGGAGGCTTGTCTTTTTGTTGAGCAAGACAAACATTTACACAAATGCTATCAATTTTCCTACCAAAATCCCTCTCATGTTCTACCAACATTTCAGCCAATTGATTAGAAGCTAAGATGCAGGGTCCGTATCCACAAGCCCTAAACCCGGTTCGGGTACGCACCTGGTTAGGGTTCATATACGGGTACGTGCTCGGTGCGCACAGGGTGTGCGCCCAACACTGTGGGTTCGCTAGGGTGCGCACACCCGTGCACTCGTGTGAACCCACAATGCTGGGCGCACACCCTGTGCGCACCGAGCACAAACCCGGGTGAACCCACGAGCCAAGTCAAAAAAAGTGGGTCCAAACTTGATTAAAAGACATTTTTTTTAATTTTTTTTCCTCCCAACCTTAAAACGGCCCAATATGAGGCCTTCAAACACACATACATTTCATTTTTACCTCTCATTTTGCTCTCACCATATTTTCTCTCCATCTTGGCATTTTGAAGGGAGGTGATTGTATTCGAAGGAGATTGATTGTAGAGTGCCAAGTAGCTTCCACAAAGGAGATTTAAGCAGGGGGCAGAGAAACTTTGGGATGTAGCAATTGAGTTTGCTAACTTGGATGCAACCATTCAGGATCTTGCTAGAGCCAGTATGGATGGTGTGGATGATAATGATGACATACTACATGGTGCTGGAACCGCTTTGGGTTCAAGTGATGATGATCTTGAAGTTGAATCCGCTGAAAATCCAAGTCACGATGATTTTTTTGATAATCCTTTTGATGATTGATGAACAATGAACATTGAATAATGTTTCATAAACTACATTTTGTAATCGTGATAATTTCCATTGGAATCGTGAACATAGACGTATATGATATCATTGATATGGCTTATTTGAATATTCTTCAACTATCAATTGGCATTTAATATTTATCTTTGGCATTTGACATTGATCAATGATCAAGTATCATACTATGAAATGATTTAGCTTTACAATTCTGTATATTTCTCTTATTTTTTTGTATATACACACACACACACACACACACATACCCATACATACCCAAACCCCTAAAAGAAATTTTCACGTACCCATGTATGGGTTCTCATACCCGCACCCGCACCCGTACCCAAACCCACACCCGTACCCGAACCCGCACCCGTACCCGAACCCACACCCGTATCCGAACCTAAAATGGTAACTTAGATCAGAAGTGATGGTCTTCAATTGATTACTTGCTTGAAGAGGTTCTAAATAAGTTGAATGTGTTGGAAGAAGAGTCTTTATGAAGGCTGTGAGATAGATATCAACTTTGCCACTAGCAGCATCTACATCTTGTTTTTTGGCTCTAATTTTAGAAGTCAAACTCTTGACATCACCATTTATCAATTCAAGATTAAATAATTTCCACTATAATTGAATAAACTCTAATTCATGATGAGAATCATATAAATCTCACAAATTTTGAAAGGCATCCCAAGCAAACTTACACCCTTGTATGTGTTGAAACACGTTTCGAAACTTTCGATTGATGGAAGCCCTTAGCAAACCCAAGACTCTTGAATTTTTATATTTTCAGTTTTCTTTTATAGCAGTAGGTGTTATAGGTTGGGTGACTCCATCACAAATATTACACCGCAAATCATTGCAAATAAGAGTGTTTTCTACTTTTCTATACCATTTTATTGGTGCATCTTTCCAGTTAAGATTTCACCAATCATTGACAAAATGGACTGCATTGCATATTATAAAAAATAGACATGATTCTGCAAATTGTGATTTATTTTCTTGCTTTAATTTTATTGAGAAAGCAAGAGCGGTAAAAATAGGAAATACCTCTGTTTTCAGCAGAAAGGAAATAAATATTCTCTTTGAATGCCATCAACCATAAAGTTATAGAGCATAATATGGGCGACTACTGCCACACACAATAATTGGACCAACCAATATAGGCTTTACTAACAGTGGAAAATTGGCCATCCTACTTTTGTCCAGTTTGATTTTTTATCCAACCCCATATGGGCAACAAATAGAAAGTTACTCCTCTTTCTATATCTGTAGAAGAGCATAACTACCAATTTGATCGGCCACGCAATAACAAGATCTCCAATCCCTTGATATCTTCACTATTTAACAGTTATTTTTATTTCCATAAAATTTGAAACTGTTGCTCAGCAATAATTAAGACTGCAGCAAGTATATGGAGAAAAATGGTTGTTATAGAGGAGAAGACTGCAGATTTTAAAAATTATATTGCCTGTGCTCTGATACCACTGTCGGGCCAGGATTTAAGAACAGAATAGAAATGGCATTAACTCTATATTTCAAAATGAAAATTATATTCATATTTATAGGCAGTGATAAACAGTTTAATTGCCAGAACTGTATACAACTAAATTGTGTTAACACAGAAGAACAACACATTAACAGTTTTCTATCTGTATTTTCCTTCCCTTTTATCTTAACCATTTATCCCATTTTCAAAGAACTTCCTAACATGGAAATTGTGTATTTACATCAAAAATAAATTGCATTGTCAGAATATATAGCATCGTACTTTGTTTCTGGTACTGAATAACAGGATGTTTTCTGTAGTAGACAGAGGTGCTATGAACAATTGACCAAAATATTGAAATTTTTAATTAGAACTCAAATAGTTGAATTTAAGAAATTGATAATTATTCCATTAAGGGTGCTGAAATTATGCAGCATGCACTCCCACCGAACATCCTTATTACACAATTGAAATAAAAATTTGCAATAGAATTTTGGTCATATCTTGACAACGAAATAAAAATTTGCAATAGAATTTTGGTCATATCTTGACATACGAATAAAAATGCTCTGCTTTAGAAAATGTCTCTATCTCGAAACGGAAAGTTGAAACCATGTTTAATTAGCCATACAAATAATTCTCTTACAACATTTTCTCTGAATAGATTAAGCCAGAGAATACTCTCTATAGCTGATCCCTGCACCCACATTTAGGTACACTTTCTGTTTATGTGAACAATTGATTGACCAAACTCCTCATACTCTGATTTTGATATCAATATCTGTAGCCAGAACGTTTAAGAATGCATAAAACAGTAAGAACATTAAGAGCTATGAATTGAAAACTAAACATAATCTAAAGTTGAGCTTCACCGACTATTTTGCAAGAGCAAACTGATATACCTTATCGAATGAGCTAAGCGATGCAAGAGCAGCGCCACCTTTCCAAACACTATAATTCCTATAAGGAGATGTATCTATTGTGATTTTCATGCTCTTGGGAGCAAGTGCAGAAATCTCCTTGAGCAATCGACAGGAAAAGCCAGGAAGCATGGTCGATCCACCACTCAGATGAATGTTTTCATATAACTTACTTCTGATATCAGCATCCCATTTCAAAATTGATTTGTATATTACCTCATGGACGCCTGCATGTTCCTTACCAACAAGTTTTGGATTGAACAAGGCCTCAGCACATCTGAATCTCTCATCCCCAATTGTTATAAGCTGCCCGTCAGGAAGCTCATAGCTCTTATTAATGGAAGAATTTGACTTTGCTATCTCAAGCTCTTGGTCATAATCTAGTGCCACATATGCAACATTCTCTTTCATATCACGAACAATTTCATGTTCTGCAGTTGTCTCAAAATACCATCCCCTCTCAACGAGGAGCCTTTCCAACCAATCCGTCAAATCTCTCCCAGCAAGGTTCAACCTTAGGATTGCATGAGGCATGGCATATCCTTCATGAATTGACACTATTTGGGTAACCCCATCCCCACACTCCAAAACAACACCTGCAAATAAAGACAGTTTGAATCCCCATATATTGCAACCTCCCAAAATTTTCAAGAAAATAAAATTCAGTGGCAAGGGAAAACTGTTTCTTCAAAGCCAGGAAGTACTGACCCGTCGTAAGGCCTTTTGCATATAAGGACAGAACAGCTGGATTGGCTATGTACATGGAAGGCACTTCCAAAGTCTCAAACATAATCTGGGCCATCATTTCTCTGTTTGGCTTTGGATTCAGAGAGGCTTCTGTAAGAATAAGAGGCTGATATTCTGGAGAAACTTGAAGTTTGCTGTGAAATGTGTGGCGCCAGATTTTCTCCATGTCATCCCAGTTTGTCACAATGCCATGCTCAATTGGGTAACTTAAAGTAAGATAACCTCTTCTTAACTGAGCCTCATCACCTACATAATCATTTTTCTGCTCTTTATCAAGGTGCATGACTTGAACATGTCGTGGCCGTCCCACAATACTAGAAAACACAGCTCTAGGAGCATCCGTACCAGCAAATCCAGCCTATTGAACGATTAAAGACATATGGAGCAAACATTTTCCATAAGAACAAAATCTTAATTATTCAAAGAATATATTTCAAGCTAAAGAGCAGAAATAGCCACCAAATTAACAGGAAATACAAGGAGTCTGAAGAAAGGTAACAACTAACTGTATAAGCAACTTACCTTAATCATTCCAGAACCATTGTCAAATACAACGGTGGGATGGTCCTCAATATCAGCCATTTGAAAGCCTACATAAGATTTCTTAAGAAGGATATTCCAAAATCAAATTACTTGAAGTGTACTAAGGTACCATGGACATAATCTGAACTGCTACTTGGATTTCAAAATTGTAAAATGCAGTTTGTCTCAACTATTAAAATCAAGCCTCAAATTATGACAGACAAAGGCAATAAGATAATATAAATATTTAAGACTACTGTTAGATAGCATTCTGTTCAGAACAACTGAAAGAGATGCTGAATAAAGCAGATTTCTACAGCTACAGTGGTATTTAAATGACATGGAATTCTACACTGGCTTAAGCCTGTCAGTTCTAGAGATTTTTTAAGGATGCATAACACCTTAGAATGTTTATTTCTGATCAGAGGGATTCAAAGTTGGGACCAGGAAAGCACATGGAAAATCAATTTTTAAGCACTGATGGATAATGGACAGTGTCTAAAAAGTAAATGACATAATGTCTCAAGAATATGTACATGTGTTTATTCTTTATTTAAACAAACAAGTGGCTCATTTTATATGGTTCATAATTGAGTACCAGTTGCAAGAAGATACTTATATCCTCCATGATCGAATACACAGTGCAGGGGTAGTATTTGTAATTAATCAAGAGCTAAGTTCAGAGACCTGCAATATATACTCAAAATTTGAACACTGACTTGAGGTTTTGTGAGTTAGTCCACTAATATTGGCAATAAGATTAATGAATGAGACTATTTTTTTAATCTCCATCAGTTGGAAAAATAACATATAAGGTTCAGCTAGATTAATATCATAGAAACTGCCTGCATCATGACTTAAGTCTAAGTCAAGCAGTGGACTCTTTAAATATTAGTTGAAAATTGTTACCGTTAAAAGGAGAAACATGTTTATACTCTAGAAGGATGATTTTACTCTTAGAAGGTGAACTGATGTGTATATTCTAAAACAATCAATAGACTTTATACAGAACCCATGTGCATTTTCTTAAGCAGCCATTAAACTATTCCAAGTGGAGGCTGCAGACATAAACAGGATATGAAAATTTCAAATAAATATTAGTGTCTTCAGGCACCCTCCAGACGGAGGAGGGAGAGGAAGTTGATAGATAGTTCAAGTGGTTGTGGTTGGGCAAGGGAACATGCTTGGCCATTTTCTTTCTATTTCAGCTTATCGGAAATGGCATGAGCACTGGTAGTTGTGCATTCAAGATTAGTAAACCATTTGTGAAGATTTGATATATATTCTTTATTTCTTGGCTTGTAAAGTTTCCATCAAGGTTCTGTTCTTGCTTTGCGTGTTGGCCTGGACATCAAAGGGTATGGCGAATGGCAATACATAATTGCTGGAGTGGATTACCATTCATACCTTAGTTTTTAGCTTAAAGAACCCAAAAAGAAGTCTATCTAAACGAAAAGAAAGTCTATCACAATACTGCAAACCTTAGTTAGCAGCCATTGGAGTTCAAAATCCAGACCAATCAACGACAATTTATATCTCACTTCTATGGCTAAAAGACTGATTGGAAATGGTACCTCATACAGAAAAACAGAATCAATAACAAAGCTAAGATTCAGTTTTCTCTATAATCAATAATATTCAAAGCACATCACCTGAAGATGATGCTGAAGATGATGCTTAAGTGTGTATGAATTATTAGTGGATTTGATTGTGTAAGTTTGTTTAAGTGTGTATGAATTATTAGTGGATTTGAATGTGTAAGTTTTCTTTATTGACATTTTGAATCAAATGACCTATTAATTATCATCACAAAGCATAAAACTAAAGAAAGTGAAATTTTCATCTGATTATTTTCTTTGACAGTTCAAATTCAAAGAAACATGATAAGCGTTAAAATTGGAAAAATTTCATTACCCAACTCTAGTTTCTACATACCCATCTGCAAAGGCAGGGTATACATAATGTGCCTGGTGGCATCATACAGGTCCATGACTAGCTCACATGAAAAATTAAGATTTAAAATATAAATTCAAATGAAGATGATTAAAGATTTTCTTGAATTTGCCTCCTGAGGATTGAATTGAAATTGAGGGGATTTGGCAACACACCATTCACACGTGAAACACTAAAAGATCATAAACCCATGTAAAGAGCCAGGGTAAGTCTGGTCATGATAAATTTAAAGGAAAAATAAATTGAAAAAGAAAATTAGCCAGCCAAAGTTAACGCATTCGTATTCGTCCATGAAAGGAGAGCATACGGTGAAACAAGCATATGGAGAATTGAAATTGATAATGGAGCTGAAACAATAAAAACTAATTGAAAATACCTGGATTAGGTAATTCTGATGAATTCTGGCAGACTTGTCTCACAGCAGAATTCACCCAACTCAAATTGAAGGCGAATGCTGTTTGAGCAGCCCTCACAAAAGATTTTTTAAGTTGCCAAAATTGAAACAATATTTGAAATTTAATATATCAGAAATAAACAACTAAATTTGAAATAAAAAATATCATGAAATTAACTGGAAAGATATTCGTTGGTTGACGAGAGGTTGAGACCCAGTGTTGGGAAGTTTGAAGCGATGATGTAAGAGCCGCCATTCTGTCTCCGCCGTTAGATTGTGTTTGTGCTGGTGACGTGGCACTACGAGGCATAGGAAACGTTGAACCGGGAGGCTTAACAAGACATTTTTCTTCCTTCCTTTGACATCAGTCTAAGTGTTCTATAATCACCTTATGATACCATTATTTGGTGATTCATTTATTATTCAATTAATTATTACAATCGCACCTTGGTGTGCAATAGGTACATTGAAGGAGTGTGGATGGTCAATTAGGGAATTCTTAGGTTTATTGTTTACATACATTTGTGTAGTATACATGAGGTCAATTGGTAGGCTATTTAAAAAATGATTTTGTTTGTGCAACAAAGGTCTCAATGGAGAAGTGATAGCTTCAAATCAAATATGCATCTACTTATAGGGATCCGAACACAATTAAAACAAAACCTTTGAATCGGGAAGATAATAAAGCTCCATTACCAAACCAATAGGCTAATGATATGTTTGAAATAGTGAAAGAGGGAGAGAGAGGGAGATATGTGGACAAAAAGAGGGAGAGATATGGGCGAGGGAAAGGGAGGGAGAGAGAGATAGAGAGAGATGGAGATGGAGATGGAGGAGAGGGATATGGAAAGAGAGAGAGAGGGAGAGATAAAGAGAGAGGACAAAGGGATAGATATAGATCCAAAAGAGATAAACATATAGAGAGGGGGGGGGAGAGAGGGAGAGATAGAAATATAATTATAGAGAGAGGAAGTGATATATAGAGAGGGGTAGAGAGAGGGAAAGATATAGGGGTAAAGAGAGATGGATAAATAATGAGATAGAGATAGAGAAAGATATGTAAGAGTTTAATTATTAAGAGATAGAGATAGAGATAGAGCTAGAGATATGGAGAGAGATAGAGAGGGATATATATATATAAACAGATAGAGAGGGAGGCCAATGAAAGGATAAAAAAAGAGAGAGGAAAGAGAATTAGAGAGATAAAGAAAGAGGAAGTGATAAGGAGAGGGAGAGGGAAAATAGGGATATAAAAGAGAGATAGAGAGATAAATATAAATTGGGAAAGATAGAGAGGGAGAGAGAGAAAGACAAAGACAAAGACAAAGATAAATATAAATGGAGAGACAAAAGGAGAGGGAGAGATAGAGATAGAAATAGGGGGAGATGGAGAGAGAAATATACAGATATAGGAAGTGATATATAGAGAGAGTAGGAGAGATGGAGTAAATGAGTGAGTGAGAGAGAGAGAGAGAGAGAGAGAGAGAGAGAGAGAGAGAGAGAGATAATGAGTTATAAATAAATAGGAAGAGGGAGAGATGGAAAGATAGAAATAGAGAGGGCAAGAGTGGCAGATAAAGTCTAGGTGATATAGAAAATTAATAGAGAGGGAGAGATAGAGAGAGGGGGAGAGATAAAGAGATATATATAAATAGATAGAGAGGGAGGGAGGGTAGAGAAGTTGAGAAATATAGAAAGAGAGAGTGATAGGGAGAGAGGGAGAGAGGGAGAGATATGGATAGAGAGAGGGTGAGATAGAGAGATATAAATAGTGGGAAAGATAGAGGGAAAGAGAGGGAGAGATATGAATAGCGATAGGGAGAGAGATAGAGAGGAAGATAGAGATGGAGATGGAGATGGAAATGGAGAGAAGGAGAGAAATAGAGATAGAAAGAGGGGGATACAAAGAGAGAGGGAGAGAATGAGAGAGGGATAGATGGAGGGATAAAAATATAGAGATAGGAATTTATATAGAGAGAGGTAGAGAGAGGGAGATATATATAGAGAAGTAGGGAGACGTACGTATGGGGAGATATCATAGAAATATGGGAAGAGAAAGAGAGATCTTTATATTTTTGTCTCCCTCTCTTTCTTTATATTTTATTAGCTCTCAATCTCTCTCTTCCTCTCTTTCCCCTAATTCTCTCTATATTTGTCTTCCCTTCTCTCTTCCTCTATCTTTCTCTCATTTCTTGTCTTTGTCTATTTCACTCTCCCTATCTTTCTCCCCTTACTATTTTTTTCTATCCCTTTTTATCTCCCTCCTCTCTCCCCCTTTCCCTCTTTATCTCTTGATCTCTCGACCTCTATATATATTTTTGTCTCCTATTTCTCTTTATCTCTCTATCTCTCTATCTCTCTTTATGTGACTATATCTATCTATGTCTCTTCTCTTCTCTCTTTTCCTCTCTCTTTCTTTATCTCTCTTCCTCTCCATATTTATTCCTTTATATCTATACCTCTATTTTTGTATCTCTATCTCTCTTTTATATTTGTGTATCTCTTTGTATCCCTCTCCATTTCTCTGTCTCTTTCTTTATTTTCTCTCTTTCTTTATCTATTTTCCTCTTGAGTGTGTAACAGGCACATTGAAGAGGTTTTAAAGGTGAATTATCACATCCTTAACCAAATGACATGCAACCCTAAGCATAACTCCCTAGGACTTGCTATCCTTGGATTGTTGGCATGAAACGACTAATTATCAAAAGTTACCTCTCTCTCTCTCACTCTATAAATTTTAATTTATACTTTAAGTTTGAAATTCATTTTATTATATAAATTATAACAAAAATCTAAAATAGAATTATTCTACAATCATTAAAGTTTTAATAAGATAACTAATTATAAATTAAATTAATTCTAATATTTTTTAATTATTATTTATAATTTCATTAAAAGATATAAATAATAAAAATAAATTTCAAACTTAAATCTAAATTTAAAAATAAAATAAAAAACTAAATGGAAAGTCAAAATATATCAAAATCTAAATATTAATAAACATAATTTCCTTATATGAAGTGGATGACTTTCTTTTGAAAATCAATGGTTGAAAGTTGAAGAGAAGGATGCAAGACGATTGAAATGACCTCAACCATCAAATTTTCTAAAATATAAAAAAATATAATATATAATTAAAGAAAAAAGCAACTACACTCTTATCCAATCTTAACTTTAAAGTAGGGAACGGTAGGATAAGAAAACATTTTTTTTCTTTAAATTTTTTCAAACTTAGATTTTTTATTTTTAATATTTATTTGAAGTATAATTTTTTATTTTTTTATTTTTTTAACTTATTTAATAATTTAACTATATTTATGGTTAATTTGATAATATTATAATAACTTTTTTATTTGTTAATTAAGTTTATCTTTCAATTAATGTTTTTGATTAAAGGAAAAATAGGATTTGAAGGGGCCTCGAAACCCTTTCAAGACAAGCAGCTGCTTCATCATATAATCAAAAACAAAACAAGTAGCCAAAAACCAACACACAGACAACCAAAAAAAAAAGCACAAAAAACATAAACAAACTAGAGATTTTTAAGAATATTCGTTGCTTCAAGATCACTATCAATTATTTTTTAATGGAAATTCATGACTTCCACCACTTCATCAGCAAGGATACCAACCTTTACATTAAGTTTGGTCTTATTGTGGGTACGAGCAAAAGGCCTAGTATCACTAGTCATCTTTTGTTGCACACCCAATAGCCGCCATGTCTTTTGTACAAAAACTGTCCTCTAGCCACTTCCTAGCCTTCTTATTCAGTAAACACAATCTCTCAGCCTCATTGCACATAGCATGTTTACTGAGCTCCACCACCTTCACCAACTTACCATCAATAACAACAAATTTTTGCTCATAGGCATTCTTCATATTGAGCATTTCATCAGCTACTAACTTGAGATTTCAATTAATGTTAATATTGTTTGTAATATATTAATTATCTTTTTTTTATACATATTTTATTAATATTTCAATTCTAATAAATTAAAATTTTAGTATATATATTTTTTAATTTAATTATTTATTAGCTTAAATTTTTTATTATTCATTATTAATTTTCTAAAATTATTATGTTTATTAATATTTGGATTTTGATATATTTTGACTTTGTATTTGGTTTATTCTCTTTTAATTTTTTAATTTATATTTAAGTTTGAAATTTATTTTTATTATTTATGCCTTTTTATAAAATTACAAATAATAATTAAAAAATATTAGAATTAATTTAATTCATAATTATTATTATTTTATTTAATAATCGAGTAAAAAATAGATACAACTATGCTATGAGCATAGAACAGTATTAAAGGTTTGTTACAATATTATGTAGTTTACCCACCCCTTACACACATAACATATCAGACTTTAAGTCACTAACTTTTACATCATTGTTTTCTAGATTATCAACATTACATCATTGTTTTCAAAGCTAGAGATTCATTCAACACTGTTGATTTCAAGCTCTTCCCAAGGTAGGGTGCCAAGCAGAGGAAAGATGATTGGCAAGTCTTCATTGGAGTAGACTACTTCAATGCCCAAGACTGAATCTGTGTTTATGTGGACCCTTGTCTGTTGTTTGTCCTTTCTTTCCAACTCATTCATTTTGTGATTGTAGTTCTTCAACAACTCAACCATGTCTTTGAGTACATGAATGCTTGTCTCTTTGTTGAACTCCCATGTGTGGCCAAATTTTCTCTCATTAGTGTTCATGAACTTTTTCTTGGAAGCCTCCAATGTGATTCTAACCCGCACAACAATTTTGTAGAACACGAGTTTCTTATGAAACTCATTAAGCATTCTTTTCACCCTTTGTAACTTTTCCTCATTCCTTTTTGTATAGATTAGCCATAAGATCTCATTAGTAAGAATATAAGCCAAAAAATATTACATTCCTTATTTAAGCTATCCATTTTGCTAAATAGAATTTCCATCCATTTTATGTTATCATGCGAACCAGTAAAATTAAAAAAGAATCTAGATTCCAAACCTCCTTTGCAAATAGGCTACATAAATAGAATTTCCATCCATTTTATGTTCTTAATAGTTTCAGGTCTAGTTGTCTGCAGAAGCTACATAGATCAATGCCAGCATGATTAATCTTATAAGGTAACTTTTACAAAATTTAAAGCTACTTAAAACAAGCCTTCTTAGGCTCTATACAGCTAGACCAATTATAAATTAAGATAGATTGCCAAATTTTAATAGGAAGAGAGATGTTCCACACTTGATTCAAAAAACAAAAAATTGCATTGCTATTGGTTAAAGACTTATAAATAATTTTTGCATTAAGCTTATTGAGAGTAGTTCCATCTTCCTAGGTGAGGTGGTCAAGCCAATTATCATTATTGTTATCCTTTTTGGGCAACTAAAGGCCTTCATAGGATTTTTAAATTATGGAGAAAGTTCTCCAAATGGAAGAGGGTAGATCAAAATCATTTCTTTAAGAGTATCCCAACTTATCAATTCACCATTGTTAGTAATATCTTTGAAACACCTTATCCCTTTGCCTACCCAACACTTGGCTGAGCAATCTTGTAAGAGAGCCAAAGGTTTGTCTTTGTGTCTAAGATTCCACCAAATGGATCTTTCATCATCAATAAAAATGTTATTTGAAAAGATGTTCTTATTATTAATTCTATTATTAACAATTTCCCAAGCTTTTCATTAACTTTTGAAGACCACAAAACCTATAGGTGACACTGAGAAAGTACCTACCACCAGGTCATTGAAGGGAAGTAGCTTCCATGTTTTGGCATGTCTTAGGACAACCAATTTAATGGTGTTCCTTATGAGAACCTTCCAAGGTTCATTCCACTGAAGAGACTTAATAATCCATTTGACTACAAGGGTAATCCCATGTAGCTTCAAGTCTTTCAACCCCAGACCCCCCTTGCCTTTTCAACATAGCACCACTCCCATTTGAGTGAGTGCTACTTCTTTTTTCCTTTACAATATGACCACAAGAAATTCTTGATCCTTTTATGGATCTCATTAATTTGATAACTACTAAAGAGCCAAATAGACGAGTAGTACAAGTTGTAGGAAGACAAGATTATCTGAGATACTTACATTATTCTCGCCAGAGAGAGGTATTGCTTGTCCCACTTCCCAAGTTTGTTCTCAAATTTCTATTTAATCCAATGCCACATGCTTTTAATGCAAGGATTAACTACAAATGGAATTCCCAAGTACCTTACTTGCTTATTAGCGCCTCCCCATTGAAAGTCAAACCTCTCTAACCAAATAGGAGGGGCATCTTACCAACATAGAAAAATGGATTTTTCATGAGATATTTTTTCCCCTAAAGCAAGGAAAAATAGTTTTAACTTCTCCATAAGGAGTTTCATGTTATTTTCCTAAATAGCATAAAAAAGATAGCAATATTGATATCAATAAATTGTAAGTTCAAGAGCTCTTCCTTGTTAGATAGGGACACCCCTTTGACTCTAGGAGATACCGAGGTCTCTCTCAATAGATAAAAGATAACATCAACAACAATTACAAACAAGGCAGGGGAAAGGGGACACCCTTTCCTAATTGATCTTTCCAACCAAATTTTATTTTTTAGGGAGCCATTGATTTGAATCTGCACATTTGCATCCTTCTTGAGCACTCTAACCCAATTGCAGAAATTCTTTGGAAAGCCAAATGCTTCTATAGAAAGGAGTAAAAAATCCCATTTTATTTTATCATAAGCCTTTTCAAAATCCAGTAGTAGCATTGCTATCCTCTAATCTAAGAACCTTGCCCAATTCATTGCTTCCCAACTAGTTATTAGATTTTCCAAAATATACATGCCTTTTATAAAACTTGTTTGAGTTGAGGTGATAAATTTTGGGAGAATATTCACCAATTTGTTGGCCAATATTTTAGTCAAAATTTTGTAGGAAACATTTAGTAAGGTGATAGGCCTCTAGTTCTTCAGGAGTGTTCTATCCCCATCTTTTGGCAATAGTTTGATGATGCCTTTGTTAATTTCTTTGCCAAGGGATTTTTTGAGGGCAACCTCCTTATAGACCTGAAGTAAGTCTTTGCTTATCCAATCAATATTTTTCTCATAGAATTCCATAGTGAGGCCATATGCCCCAAGCAATTTTTCATTACTTAATGCAAGGATAACATTTTTTTATTTCATCCAGGGTGATTTCTTTAACAAGGTCTAACATAAATTCTTTAGTGAGCTTCTGGGGGATGACTTGCTTGCAAATCTCTCTTGCATGACTTGATTCCTTATTAACACCATTTGAGGAGAAAAAGGTTCTTCTAGTAGCTTTAGAAGGATTCTTTAATTTTTTTTGGATCCCTGATGTTATTGTCATCAAGATAGATCTTTTCAATATTTTCTCCTGTTTCTTTACTTCTCAAGATTTTGAAAAATAACTTTGTACCTCTATCCCCATTTTTATCCAATTAGGTCTAGACCTGACTCTCATCGCTTGGAATTTTTGGTTTGCATCCTTCTTAGTGCATCTTTAATCAGTGAGACCTCTTCTCATAATGTGGCATTAGTTGGATCATTTTGAATGTTGGTTTTTAGCTTCTAACAATTTTTGTTCAGTAAAAATTCCTCTTTCCTAGAGTCCAAAGCCTTTTTCTTCCCAATGGTTTGATAGATCACCTTCAAATTTTCATATTTTGTTCCCACCTTTCCCTTGCAGAGGCATCCTTTAACATCCATCTATTGATCTCTCTTAAAGTAAAGATTGCATTGTTGCAATCTTGGTCCCCCAGCAGCCCCGAATTCAATTTGAATAGATTTTCTCTTCGAGAGCTATTATCCTCCTTGTAGTTCATTTTTACCTTAGTCAAGATTGGGTGGTGGTTGGATAGAGTGTAAGGATATACTTGGAAAATTTGGCCCTCATTTTTATCAAGGCTGAAAAAGTTCTTATTGACATAAAATCTGTCTAGTTTACGGTAAATCCTGTTATTCCCTTTCTAAGAGTTGCACCAAGTAAACCAAATGCCTCTATTCTCCCTTTTATTTCCCATCAAGGGGTCAAATAGATGATGCTTAGATTTAAACCTAGACCAAAAGAACAACTCATTTCCCTTCCACTCCATTCTACTTCCCTCACATTTATCATCCTGGTGTTCTACCATATTGTAGTCCCCTTCCATGAAATAGGGGATGCTTGGGAGGTCAAGTAGCCATTTCCAAAGCTCAGTCTTGCCCCTAAATTCATTGGTGTCATAGATTGAGAAAATTCCAAATTTGATCCCTTCTTTTTCTAAGTTATCCACAGAACCCTCTGACAAGGGGAGGACCCACTATCCACTACAAAATTTTCCATAGCCTTAGTCAGAAGGATCACTACACCACCCTTCCCCTTTTCATGTTTGGTTGCAAAGAAAATTGAGTCCTGTCAAACCACCGTTGGGCTTGTTTCAATAGTGAATAATGTAGCATTCACCTCTTGAAGAAGAACCACCTCTTTATTCTTGGTGAGATTCAAAAACTTTCTGACTATAAACTTCCTTTCTGGGGATTCAAGTCCCCTTACATTCAAGGATATGAAGTTCAGGTCCATGTCAAAAGGATTATTCTATATCCATTGGTTTCCTAAAGCTGTCATAGCATTTAGGAAGACTATTTTGATTGTCCACCCTCTTCATGAAGGGGTATGGAGAATCCTTGGATCTGTTCTTCCTTTTGTGGATCACATCTGTGGGGTTTCCACCTTCTCCCAAGAGAATGTTAGGGCCTACTTCCTTGGTGTCACCCTTTGGCAAGCTTAAATCACTGTCACCTTCATATATAGTACTCTCATTGCTTGGGAAATTGGATTTTTCTATATTATTATTGTTATTGTTCATTTTACTTTTTGGTGGGCTGCTAATGTTAGATTTCATATGTTTGGAGGTTTCATTACTCAATTCTTGTCTTTTTTAATCATTCATGTTAGAGGAATCACTCCTTAATGGACTTCTAGATAGCCTTTTGTGAGCCTACATAGGTTCATCACGCAACCTCTGTTATGAAACAAGACAACCACTAATGCTTGGGTCATTGAGGTTCTCTTTTCCTGAGGATTTTTCTTTCCCCTATTGGGCTAGTTACTGGGTGATTAGTCTATGCAGGTTCACAAGAGTCTGGTTAGAATTTTCAATATCATTTATCAGGTTTTTCACTTTAGACTAATCTCTTTTATGAAGGAGGGGGGTTGGATTGCTCAGGAAATGATTCATTGTCCAAGAACGCAAATTCTTTGCCAAGAATGGTGAATCTATTTGAGGAGACTTTTGGGTAATTTATAATTATTTGTCTTATTAAAGTTTAGTTATTGTATAATAATTCTATTTTGAATTTTTATTTTAATTTATATAATAAAATGAATTTCAAACTTAAAATATAAATTAAAAGTTATAAAGTGTGTGTGATAGAGAGAAGATAACTTTTGATTAGTAATTTAATGCCAACAATCCAAGGATATCACATGTCCTTAGGGATTTATGCTTAGAGTAGCTTGTCATTTGATTAAGGATATGATAATTCACCTTTATAACCTCTTTAGTGTACCCATTTCACACTTAAGGAGGAAAATAGATAGAGAGAGAGAAAGAGAGAAGGGAGAGGGAGATGTAGATAAGATGTAGAGGCAAATAGAGAAAAAATAGAAAGAAAAGAAGAGAGAAAGAAAAGGGAGAGAATGAGACAAAGGAGGAGAGATGCAGATAAACAAAGAGAGTTAGATAAAGAGAAATAAAGATAGAAATGGAGGGATAGAGAGAGGGAGAGAAAGATGCAAAATGAGAGAAGAGAGAAAAAAGATAGAGATATAGAGATAGAGAGAAAGAGAAATAGAGAGATAGAGAGGGAGACAAAGAGATATAGAGAAATAAAAAAGAGGTAGAGATATGAAGATAGAGGTAGATATATAAAGGAATAAAGAGAGATAAATAGAGAGATAAAGAAAGAGCAAGAGGAAAAGAGAGAAGAGGAGAGACAAAGATAGATATTGTCACATAGAGAGGGAGATAGAGAGATAGAGAAATAAAGAGAAATAAGAGACACAAAATATATAGAGAGGTAGAGAGATAAAGAGGGAAAGGAGGAGAGAGGGGGGAGATAAATAGGGATATCAAAAGAGAGTAAGGGAGAGAGAGACAGGGTGAAAGAAAGATACAAAGAGAGGAAAATAGAGAAACATAGATAGAGGCAGAGAGAAGGGAAGACAAATATGGATAGAAATAGGGTAGAGAGAAGAAGAGAGAGATCAAGAGTTATGAGAAACATAGAGATAGAGAGGGAGATAGAGATATAAATATATCTCTTTCTCTTCTTATATATCTCTATATTTGTACCTCTCTCTCTCTCTACCTCTTTCTCTATATAACTTCCTATATCTTTCTACCCCTCCATAAATCTCCTTCTCTTTGTCTCCCCCTCTTTATATCTCTATTCTCTCTCCCTATCTCTCCATATCCATCTCTATCTCTATCTCTATCTCTATCTTCCTTTCTATCTCTCCCCTATCTCTATCTCCTTACCTCTCCCTGCATCTCTCTCTCTCTCTCTCTCTCTCTCTCCTATATCTTTCCTAATATGTGTGTGTGTATATATATATATATCTATCTATCACTCTCTTTTTATATATCTCTACTTCTCCTATATCCTCTCTCTATTTCTCTCCATCTCTCTCTCTCTTTCCCTATATATTCCCTCTCTATCTCTATCTCAATATATCGCTCTCACTCACACACACACACACTCCCTATATTTATCTCTATATACTTCTCTCACTCTCACACACACACTCCCTATTTTTCCCTCCCTATATCTGTCTCTCCCCTCCCTATATCTGTCTCTCCCTCTCTATCTCTATTACTCATCTCTATCACCTCCTTTATCTCTCACTCTCTCCCCCTCTATCTCTATATTTCCATCTCTCCCTTTTCCTTACTCTTTATATCTCATTATCTTTATCTCTCTCACTGATTCACTCGATCTCTCCCTACATATCTCCTACTCTCTCTCTACATCCCTCTCTACCTCTCTTTATAGATCACTTCCTATATCTTTATCTTGCTCTCTCCAACTCACCCTCTTTCATTGTCTCCCTCTTTTTGTCTCTATTTATCTATCTCCCTCTTTGTCTCTCCCATCTCTCCCTCTATGTATTTATCTGTTTGTCTTTGTCTTTGAATCTTTGTATCTCACCCCCTCTATCTTTCCCAAGTTGTATCCATCTCTCCATCTCTCCTTTGTATCCCTATATCTCCCTCTTTCTATCTCCATATCTCCCTCTCTATAGGTCGCTATCTCCCTATCACTCCCTCTTTCTATATCTTTATACTTATCCACTCTCCTATCTCCTCTATTTTTCTCCTTCCTCTCCCCCCCTCTCTATATATTTATACATAACTATCGCCCTCTCTCTCTCTCTTATGAATACACACACACACATTCCTTGTTTATCCCTCCCTATCTCTACCTCTATCTCTATCTCTCCATACTTCTTTCATCACCCCCTCTATCTCTATCTTATTATCTCTCCATGTCTCTTTACCCCTACATCTTTCCATCTCTACCTCTTATATATATATATGTCTTTCTATCTCTCCCTCTCTCATTCTCTCACCCTCTCTCTCCCTTTCTCTCCATCTCTATATATTTACATCTTCCATCTCTATCTATCTCTCTATCCTCTCGCTCTCTCTCTATTTATCTCCCTCTCCTCTCCTCCATCTCCATGTCCATGTCTATTTTCATTTCCATATCTATCTATATCTCCTTACCCCTTTGTCTCTCTCTAGATTGCTCTTCCCCCTACATCTCTCCCTCTTTCTATCCCTATCTCTCCCTCTCTCCCTATTTGAAGCATAACATGAGGCTATTGGTAATGGAGCTTGATTATCTTCCTAATTTAGAGGTTTTGTTTTAGTTGTGTGTAGATCCTTGTAAGTGGATGCATAATTGATTTGAAGTTGTCACTTTTCCATTGAAATTTGAGACATTTGTTGCACAAACAACATCATTTTCTAAATGGACTACCAATTGAACTCATGTATATTGCACAAATGTATGGAAAAAATAGACCAAAAATTTCCCCAATTTACCTTCCACACATTCGACATACCCATTGCACACCAAGGTGCAATTGCTAGTTTAAATGATTAAGGGTGGGGACCTAGCTCAATTGGCTAAAGTATCTTGTTGCAGTTTATAGGATGGGCTACTCGATTCCCACAATCTAAAAAAAAGTTAATAAATGATTAAATAAAAAAGTAAAACTATTTTTTAAATTTATTAGAATTGAAACATTAATAAAATATGTATCTAAAAAATATAATTAATATATCACAAACAATATTAACATAAACATCAAAATTAACATTCTTAATGCTTGCAAATGATTCAGATGTACAACCAATAAAATTACATAAAATTTAACATGTGAAAACTTTCAATGGAACATAATTTTTTTTATGTTTCATATTGAAATCACTTTTCAATACTTCCATCTAAATTAAAACGAGGGCTTTTGGAATAAATAAATTGAAAAATCCACTTTTAAACCAAACTTTGGTGCATCCTTCTAAAATGATAGATAATGTCAATGGGCCCTTGGTCTATTGGTGAAGTTGGAAGGTTCAGAATGAGCCCACCAGGGATCAAGTCTTGTTGAGTGCAAATCTCCCGATGTAAAAGGGATGAAGCCGGATCATGCCCCAAACGGATTTTGGCGGAATGGATACCCCTCAGTCCTTAGCTCTAAGCTAAAAATGATCCCCTCGAGAGTATCTCCAAACAAAAAAAATGATAGATTTTGCAGATTCTGATTTATTTTCTTGCTTTAATTTTATTGAGAAAGCAAGAGCGGTAAAAATAGGAAATACCTCTATTTTCAGCAGAAAGGAAATAAATATTCTCTTTGAATGCCATCGACCATAAAGTTGTAGAGCATAATATGGGCGACTACTGCCACACACAATAATTGGACAAACCAATAGAGGCTTCACTAACAGTGAAAAATTGGCCATCCTACTTTTGTCCAGTTGATTATCTATCCAACCCTATATGGGCAGCAAATAGAAAGTGACTCCTCTTTCTATATCTGTAGAAGAAGAGCATAACTACCAATTTGATTGGCGACGCAGTAACAAGATCTCCAATCCCTTGATATCTTCACTATTTAACTGTTATTTTTATCTCCATAAAATTTGAAACTGTTGCTCAGCCATAATTAAGACTGCAACAAGTAAATGGAGAAAAACGGTTGTTATAGAGGAGAAGACTGCAGATTTTAAGAATTATATTTCTGTGCTCCGATACCACTATCGGGCCGGGATTTAAGAACAAAATAGAAATGGCATTAACTCTATTATTTCAAAATGAAAATTGTATTCATATTTATAGGCAGTGATAAAACAGTTTAATTGCCAGAAGAAAAAAAGTAAAAAACTGTATACAACTAAATGTGTTAATTCAGAAGCTTAACACATTAACAGTTTTCTATCTGTATTTTCCTTCCCTTCTATCTTAACCATTTATCCCATTTTCAAAGAACTTCCTAACATGGAAATTATGTATTTACATTAAAGATAAATTGCACCATCAGAATATAGCATCGTACTTTGTTTCTGTTACTAAATAACAGGATATTTTCTGCAGTAGACAGAGGTGCTATAAACAATTGACTCAACTATTGAAATTTTTAATTAGAACTCAAATAGTTGAATTTAAGAAATTGATAATTATTCCATTAAGGGTGCTGAAATTATGCAGCATGCATTCCCACCGAACATCCTTATTACACAATTGAAATAAAAATTTGCAATAGAATTTTGGTCATATCTTGACATACGAATAAAAATGCTTTGCTTTAGGAAATGTCTCTATCTCGAAACGGAAAGTTGACACCGTGTTCAATTAGCCATACAAATAATTCTCTTACAATATTTTCTTTGAATAGATTAAGCCGGAGAATACTCTCTATAGTTGATCCCTGCACCCAAATTTAGGTACACTTTCTATTTATGTGAACAATTGATTGACCAAACTCCTCATACTCTGATTTTGATATCAATATCTGTAGCCAGAACGTTTAAGAATGCATAAAACAGTAAGAACATTAAGAGCTATGAATTAGAAACTAAACATAATCTAAAATTGAGCTTTACCGACTATTTTTGCAAGAGCAAACTAATATACTTGATCAAATGAGCTAAGCAATGCAAGAACAACACCACCTTTCCAAGCACTATAATTCCTCTAAGGAGATGTATCTATTGTTATTTTCATGCTCTTGGGAGCAAGTGCAAAAATCTCTTTGAGCAATCAACAGGCAAAGCCAGGAAACATGGTAGATCCACCACTAAGATGAATGTTTTCATATAACTTACTTATGATATCAATATCCCATTTCAAAATTGATTTGTATAATATCTCATGGACGCTCGCATGTTCCTTACCAAAAAGTTTTGGATTGAACAAGGCCTCAGCACATCTGAATCTCTCATGCCCAATTGTTATAAGCTACCCGTCAGGAAGCTCATAGCTCTTATTAATAGAAGAATTTGACTTTGCTATCTCAATCTCTGTCATAATATAGTGCAGCATATGCAACCTTCTCTTTAATATCACGAGCAATTTCATGTTCTACAGTTGTCTCAAAATAACATCCCCTTTCAACGAGGAGCCTTTTGAGCCAATCTGTCAAATCTCGCCCAACAAGGTTCGACCTTAGGATTGCATGAGGCATGGAATATCCTTCATAAATTGATACTATTTGGGTAACCCCTTTCCCACACTCCAAAACAACACCTGCAAATAAAGATAGTTTAAATCCCTATATATTGCAACCTCCCAAAAAATTCAAGAAAATAAAGTTTAGTGGCAAGGGAAAAATATTTCTTCAAAGCCAGGAAGTATTGACCCGTCGTAAGGCCTTTTGCATGTAAGGACAGAACAACTGGATTGGCTTTATACATGGAAGGCACTGCAAAAATCTCAAACATAATCTGGGCCATCATTTCCCTGTTTTCCTTTGGATTCAGAGAGGCTTCTATGAGAATACGAGGCTGACATTCTTTAGAAACTTTAAGTTTACTGTGAAATGTGTGGCGCTAGATTTTCTCCATGTCATCCAAGTTTGTCCCAATGGCATGCTCAATTGGGTAACTTAAAGTAAGATGACCTCTTTTTTCTTTTTTCTTTTTGGTAAATAAGAGGCCAAGGCCAAAATTATTTATAAATCAAGATTAATACATCAGGAAACATATAATATGCAGTTTATATGTATCTTTCAAATGCTGCACTTAAACACAGTTTCTGAGCATTCTTACCATAAAGCCCTAAAACTATTATCGGAATAAAGATATTAAACAGTCTGTAAAAGAACAACCAAAAACATAAACCCTCCACCATTTACTTCTTCTTGCTAACTAGTAGACTTCGAACGATGAGAAACTCAAAGGGATTTAAGAATAACCACAATTTCCATCATTATCTAACCAACAATTTTCTTCGAAGCCTTCCACTGCTAACTTAGATAACTCATCGGCCTCCTTGTTTGCCTCCCTATAGGTATGGTTGATGGTGTAGCACTCAAAATAAGCTAAGATTGACATTATTCTGTCCAAAAGAGCTTTTAATCTCCAGTTTGGAGTCATTGCTGATCTAACTGCATTGACCATTATGGCCGAGTCTCCTTCAATCTCAAGATTCATAACTTTCCTCTTTTTATATTCAATTAGTCTGAGATATAATGCATTGAATTATGCAATATTATTAGTATCTTTTGGAAGAGGAACAACTAACTTACCAATGGCGAACCCCTTGTGATCTCTGATTATGCAACCTGCTCCTGAAGGGCCAGGATTTCCTTTGGAAGCCCCGTCAAAATTTAATTTCAGCCATCCTTCCTGTGGCGGAAACCAAACTGCCTGTTTTCTCTTAGAGGAAACATCATAATTTCCTAAGAAAGGGGGAATTTTGAGACCTGACCAATTGAATCTCATTCTACCATCCCATTCTATAAAGATCCCCTTAGTGTTAAGTTTCAAGGCCAACTTACTATTTATGTTCTCCACTATGGAGCTTCTACCAAATTAAGCACTGATTCTACAGAACGAGCTTTATTATCAAAAGTTCTTCTGTTTCTTTCTTTCCAAATTTTCCATACCAAGACTGGAGGGCTGATTTCCCAAAGGCAACTCAGAAGACCATCTTGAGGCCTAATTGGCCAACCTTGAAATAAGGATATAATGTTATTTGGGAGGGCTATAATCCAACCCAACTTCGCGCAGAGCCATCTCCAACATTTCGTTGAGAAATGACAAGTTAAAAGAAGATGATCAGTGTTTCCCTTTTGCGCTTTGCATAATGTGCATCTTGAAGGGCCTTCAAAGCCCATTTTCCTAATGACCTCTTCTTAATTGAGCCTCATCACCTACATAATCATTTTTCAGCCCTTTATCAAGGTTCATGAATTGAGCCTCATCACCTACATAATCATTTTTCTGCCCTTTATCAAGGTTCATGACTTGAACATGTCGTGGTTGTCACATGATACTAGAAAACATAGCTTTAGGAGCATTTGTACCAGAAAATCCAGCCTATTGAAATATTAAAGACATATGGAGCAAATATTGTCCATAAAAACAAAGTCTTAATTATTCATGGAATATATTTCAAGCTAAAGAGCTAAAATAGCCACCAAATTAACATAAAATACAAGGAGTCTGAAGAAAGATTACAACTAACTATGTAAGCAACTTACTTTAATCATTCCAGACCCATTGTCAAAGACAATAGTGGGATGGTCCTCAATATCAACCATTTGAAAGCTAGCATAAGATTTCATAAGAGGGATATTCCAAAACCAAATTATTTAAAGTGTACTAAAGTACCATGGACATAATCTAAACTACTACTTGGATTTCACAATTGTAAAATGTAGTTTGTTTCAACTATTAAAATCAAGCCTCAAATTATGATAGACATAGGCAATGAGATGATATAAATAAATAAGATTACTGTTAGACAACATTCTATTTAGAACAATTGAAAGAGATGTTAAACAAATCAAATTTCAACAACTACAGTGGTAGTTAAATGATATGAAATTCTACACTGGCTTAAAACTCTGTTAGTTCGAGAGATTTTTAAAGGATGCATAAAACTTTAGAATGTTTATTTGTGATCAGAGAGATTCAAAGTTGAGACTAGGAAAGTAAATGGAAAATCAATTAAAAAGCACGATGGACAATGGATAGTGTCTAAAAAGTAAAAAGATATAATGTCTCAAGAACATGTACATGTGTTCATTCTTTAGTTAAACAAATAAGTGGCTCGTTTTATATGGTTCATAATGTGACAACAACCCCAATGAAATCGAGAAAAAAGAGCACTATTTTTTTTCCAATATTATAATCATGATATCAAGTTAACTACTACCATTGTCAACAATACAAATTTATTTCCAGCAACAAGAGCATTTACCATTTATGCATACAACCAATTAAACCTTAATGACAGTGATTAGAATAGAAAATCTAAGAAGTAAACCTAAAATATCAATACCTAAAACTTACCATAATTGTTTTGCAAGGTCATGTGAACTCCATGTGTTCTACCTACCTTAGTTCAGTTTAGGGGTACAATATGACCCCTCCATGTGGATTTAATCCCTATCCACCCCTCCAAACAGATTGTATGGCTTGGGACAAGAGAGTTGGAATCTATACTAGCTTGTCACATACAAGACCAACATCATAATGGCCATCTACCCAAGGTGTTCCAACCCATGAAAATTTAGGATACCAAAGCCATTTCCAGTTATACCACATCAATGACACAAGGTATGTCTAGTTTGCTACCTACTTTGAGCCTCGTTAGAAAATTCCTTTTCCTATAGTCCAAGGGACCACTAAGAAAGTAAGGTGATCCATCACCGACATGTTGCTGGCTCCAAATCCCATATGCTCCTGGTGGAATCTATCCCACTATCCTAGGGTACAACTAACAGTCTACCAGCATAATATGCTCCTTGTATCCTGTCAATCTCGAGCATGAATAAGCTTATCTCTGAGCGGGCCATAGCATTTTTCATTGGTGATCACCTAGGATGGATATGAATAGCCTACATGTGTAAAGAACGAGACCCAACAAAATCTCACAAAACAATAATAATCCACTCATGATCTCATAAATATGGAATAAAAATGATACAACTTCATAAGTAATAAATATCATAACACATCCTCGTATGTGTAGTGCATAATCCAGGTAAAAGGTTATAATATATTATAACAAAATACAACTCTAGCTCTCATGTCATGAAGTTAATAAATATATAATTTGGAAGTACAAATACAATCAATTATATAAAATAATGTAAGGAACATACAATATAGTCTTTGACCACCACTGACCCTCATAGTCATCTGCAAGTCATCCACAAGTCAAGAGGTAAGAGCATGGATTGGGTGCTTTTTTTCCCAACCATGAAGCTTACGCTTCCCCAAAATTTTTCCTAACTCAAAGAATGTCAGAACCTGCATTGAGTACCTAGCAATCTGGAAATAAAAAGCAAGAGGACCAGTGCAATCCTAATGTATATACATGCATTTCTAGCATGAACATGAAATTCCCACAAATAGGATATGGTGGAGAAATATATATAATAATTTTGCTAGGTAAATTTCATCTATTTCAATGAACACATGGATTTAGCCAAAGAACTAAAAAGTATCGTGTAGATCTTGAAAAGAGGATCAACTTCTCTATTAGCCCATATTTGACACCCTATCCCAAAAGGTAAACCCAACACATAATAGGATTAGCTTCTCTGTTAGCCCATATTGGCACCCTATCCTGAAAGGTAAACCTAACACACAATAGAAACAACAACATGCATAATACTCATGAAAATAAATGTAATTCCCTTCCATTGGTGTTGTCTTTATGTTTCTTTTGACTCGCTTATGAATTCTGGTATTGAATGGCATGTTGTTGAATTGATCCAAATTTGATTGATTAGTGTTTAATTAATTATTACGTTACATAAAAGATTAATTTGGTTTTGGATATTGTGATAAATTGAATAAAAGTGTAATACCTTGAGATGTTGATCAAATAAAATACTACTAATGATTTTCCTAATTTAAATAAATTAGCGCATACTACTAATGATTTGCCTGATTTTAATAATTGTTGCATACTAAGTAATCTCTTCATAAAAGTTAGTGCCAACACATAGCTTAGCACTATAACTGGAAAGAGGTTCCTAACTTGGAATAAGTAGGTTCTAAACTCAACTACCTCAAGGTTCAACTACCCATTCAAAGATGGTTCACTATTACCCTTTCCCCAACTTAAAGATATTGCAGTAGTTCTAAGTTTAATTACATTGCTGATTGGGCAACTAGAACACTAGGAAGGAGTTGAAGAGAAGATTGCTTGCCCCAAGACCTTTGGGTAATTTAAAAGTTAACCGATTCTTCCTTTAACATGACTATTTCAGTAATTTCTCTCACTCCATCCTTAATTTTAATAATTTATGCTAAAGTTTACCAAATTATAAATCATTCCCTTTTAACCTCACTATCAAGTTAATTACTTATTTCATTGTTCTACCTACCTAATAGAAAGTAGTCACATATTCATGCTTTATGGTTTTTCTACAAGGAGTTTTATAGTTTATTCCCTTATCTCTTTGAGTGCTTTTCTCTTCAAATGAATGAATAGGGCTGTTATTATTTGAATTTAAGGTTCACATTTGCTATTAACTATTTATGTAGAATCTTGACATCCATATGAGTCGATCTTAAGCTGCTTTTTATATGATTTAAGGGAGATAATGATAAAATTATTTATGTTGTCACTATACTATAGTTGAGTTTCCTACAAAAGGGCAACAACCCGCTGAGACTATGATACTTGAGGAAGTTACATCAAAACAATATAAATTGAGAGATATTGCTTGTCACAAGGTTTAATTACTAACTAGTTGTAGCTTTAAATTTTATAAGGAAGCTAGTTGTTGCTTCAAATTTCCATGAGAATAAAATGATTGAATGATAAGGAATTGGAGGACCTTTTATGCATGATTTATTTCACTAGCCAAAGGTAATGAATTATTATTTAGGTTTAAATCTTAGGTAGCAATAATTGCAGGCCTAGAATCTTCTTTTTAATTAATGAGACCTCTTCCAATGCAAGCTAAAGTGTTGGGTAGAAAATCCTTTGCTAAACAACCACTAAGCAATATATTATTTATCTTTTTTCAACTATGTTTTCACCTGTAGCCCCAAATGATTCAACTGAACACTTCCATCTTCAAACAAAGGTCAATGCATTAATGGTAGGGAGAACTATGGATTAATATATGTTTGTAAGGAATATTTCATATTAGAATTTTAAGAGTTGTGAGTGGGTGACTAAACTTAAAGGGCAATTTGGAGCTATCTAGGGGTCTAATTTACTTCCAACATAAAATAAAATATCAAAAGCCTATATTGCAGTTCAACCACCAAAAGTATTTTAATAGTCCATTCATGATATTATCTTTGTATTCTATAGCAAAATAAAAAAATGAATGGAACACACATAAAAGAAGACTCTGAAGAATGGTGTCCAAAATGGCAAGTTGTTTGGATTTCAAGATGTTGTCCCACACTTGCAACTTCACCCAAAGACTCCACACCTTTTCTACACCCCTTCACCCTCTCTTCTAATCATTTTTCTGCTTGAATGAACTCCCAAATTGCATTTTTAAAGAAAGAAGGGTTTCCTGTGTATAGGCACGCCGTTTCTGAGTCAAATCGAGCCATTCTTCTACAGAAATTGAGGGTCGCCATGACCTTTAATGGCATGGTCACCCTTCTTCCTTATGCTTTCCCTCTCCTCATTAATCATGTCTATCTCCTGGAAATGGAGGGAGAAGGTTAAAAATTAATGGAAAGAAATTATTCATTCCACTAGTAGCGCCCCTGTCTAGCTTCTTCATGTTTTTTCTTTCTTTCTTTTGTTTCTCTTTTTCATTTGATGGATTATCTAAAGTTTTGTTTTTAAAAAGTGTTTCCTTCTTTTATGAGACTATGGTTAATTTATTTATCCATACGTTTTGTATATTTTTCTTATTATTTAATCCATTTATTTATTTATTTAGTTTTAGTTATTATTTTCAAGGATTTCTATTCAAGTGTATTTTAATATGTATTTATTTATTTTTTAGTTATTTTATTTAATTGTTTAGGTGGGCTCTATTAAATATTGTATTTATATTTATACACGATTGCCTATGGATTTACATTATCAACAATGTTTTGATGGACCGTAATAATCTAACTAACATTGATGTCTTTCAAACAAATGATGAAAATAGCATCAACACCTAGCATTTTAAGGTTACAAGAGAATTTAATATCCTCGAGAACTAAATTCATGGTTGTGGAATTATCACCTTAGACACCTTGCATATTCAACTATTAAGATCATCTAACAATATTTCTTACTTTGTCCTAAATCTGGTAAACCTTAGGTTAAGGCAAAGTTACCTACAAAGTTTGTCATTGGAGTCAATCTCTAAGTTTATCCATCTCTCATCACTATACCACATAATCCACCTCATCTTGCACCCTGGGTACTTGCATCCAACATTAAACCTCACACAAGTCAACCAATGGAGTCATTAGTCTAAGTTAGTATAAATAAAAACCAAGTATTTAAATTTCACCAAAACATGATAAGGTTATGCATATATCAATTAATAGTAGCATGTCAAAAAAACATAATCATCACACTCATAAAAGTTCATTTATCACAATAGGGTCATAAATCCTCCCCTAATCCAAATTACCATAGGGCTAGGGGTCATGCTATAAAAGTATGGGTCCTAGGGGGATATGACATACTCCCCCCTTAGGATTAAGCTGGCTTGACTTAGTTAAAAAAGTATGGATATTGTAGGTAGAGGATATCTATTTTTAATGGTAACCTTGTTCATCATCTAGTAGTCTATGCACAACCTTAAGGTTTCATCCTTATTTTTGATGAACAACACCTGGGCCCCCCAAGGGGAAACACTAGGCTGAATTAATCCTTTCTCCATCAGATCTTGCAACTACATCTAAAGCTCTTGTAGTTCAACCGTGGTCATTCTATAGGGGATTTTGAAATAAGTTCAACCTCTAGGACTAGATCTATTGTAAAATCCATCTGTCAAATAGGAGGTAATCCTAGAAATGCTTTGGGAAAGACATCATGGTATTCTTGGAGGATTGGACAATCTTCAAAGCTAGGAGTTGGGTCTTCGTTGCCCTCCTCTACCTTAACTATATAAATTTTGCTTCCCTTCCTTGCTGCCCTCTTAGTTTGCATGGCTAAGATCATTCTTATCACTAAAGGTCTCTAGATTCCTTGGAAATTCATGGGTCTCCCTTTATCATCTAGACATTCAATCTTCTTATTGTAGCAATCCAACTTGACTTGATGCTCCCAAAATGAATCCATTCCTAGGATGAGGTCATAGGATCCTAACCAAGTGACCCATAGGTTTGTTAGGAAAATGTGTGTTGTACACCTTGCATAATGTATTTAATGTAATTATTCTTAGGGCCACTTTATGTTGTATGTAGCATTGGGACATAAGTTAAGTTGCTAAAAATGTAATTATTTAATATTGGGGAAAAAATAAATAAATAAAATACCCAATATTAAATATGGGGACATGGTTTTGTAATCTCATGGTTTTAGACACATGGTTTTGTGTAATACCACTTGGTGGTTTTGTGGGAGCTTGTTTCTATAAAAGCAACCATAAGGGTAGTTTTTTAGGTAGGTAAGTTTGCATGTAAGCTCTTGTTAGCATTTTTGAGGGTTTGAAGCATGACATGGGATGTGTGGTTACATGCTTGTTCACATGGATTGCTTGGAGAGGGCTTGATGCTTCAATGGTGTTCATGGAGATTCTAAAGATATTGTCATCTTTATTGTTGAATAATACATGAGAGAGAAATACTTTTGGAGGCTGGGTTTTTCCCTCTTGAGGGTTTTCCCAAGGTATATCTTGTGTCATATTTTCATGGGTATGTTGTCTATTCTCTTGCATGTGGATTTTGAATACCTAGTTGCATAGATTTCTCTAATGGGCTATGTGGAGATTGTATTTAAATGGTTGCAAGTTTCCAACAAGGTTTACCCTACTCATAATAATTCCTAAGTCAATTTCAACTCCTTGTAGGCAAAAGTTAATCTTTTGGGTCTTACCTAAACCAAACTCAACCTCCACTCCTCTCGACTAAGAATCTTATGATTAATTTTACATTTTTTTATTACATTAGGAGATATAAAGCTATCTGTGGCTCCTAAATCTACCATAATAGAAATAGATTGGCCGAAAAGTGTACCTTGGAGCTCTATTAGGGAGGCTTGTTGGTCTACTTTTTGATTATCCATAGCTACATAAATTCGAGCGATGGGATTGGTGGTCTTTTTTGGATTCTTGGGACACTCATTCATGTAGTGGTCACCTCCACGTGTCCAAAAACCATCAACTAGTCCTCTTTTGACTTCTTTGCCTCTTGTGGAGTCACTTTGAGCAACTTTTCTAGATGATTTATGTCGTTTATCTCCCTTGTCCTTCTAACTTTTTGACCCTTGGTTCTCCTTGTAATTTCAACCCCTCTTAAACTGGCGAGAAACCTTTCCTTTAGGATTAGCTTCCTAAGAATCTTTCTATTTATTATTCGAGTAGATGGAAGAATGGACCTTTTTCTTGCATTCTTGCTTTCTTTTTAGCTTCTTCTTAGTGACTAAAGCTACCTCCATAGCTTGGTTCAAGTTTGTAGGTCAAGATAGGTTGGTCAACATACAAAATGTTTTTATTCAATCCCAAAATGAGCTTGTTCATCAGATCCTCTTCTTCTTTCATATAGTGCACATGCTGAAGTAGGTTCATGAACTTAGCCTTGTATTCTACTACTAACATCCCCCCTTGATGTAGGGAGTGAAATTCAGTCATCTTTTGATCTTGATGATGGGTAGAAAAATACTCCTCATGAAACCACCTGACGAACTTGTCCCAAGTCAGTTGACTTATGTCATAATTTTTTATTTCTACCAAATGGTCCTACCACAATGAGGCTTCACCTTCTAACTAGTAGATGATGATTCTATCTTTGGTATTGGTGTTTAATTCCAAAAGACCAAAATATTTATTCATCCCCACTAGCAAAGCTTCACTTGCATCTCCACCCCTGGTACCATCGAACTTACATGCTTGCATTATTTTCAATTCATGAATCATTGGGTCCTTTCCCACACCTCGTTGTTGATCTGGCAGAAAGTGACTGCATGTGGGAATTCTAGAGCTAGGTATGTGTAGGATCATGATGGGCCAAAAAGTGGCGATATGATGGGTATGTGCAAGGTATGTGGCTGATGACTTTTTTTTACCAAAAATTGATGAAAAAAAAGGATTTTTAAAGGATATTATCAGCTTTCCACCAATATAAATTATGCTTTACTTTAAATTTAATAAATAATTATTATTCACTTTCTATTTGAATTACGACTAAAGTCCTGATTGATAGGCTGATTGAAAAACATCTATAGCTTTCAAACAGTATCACATTTTTTGAATATGAAACATGCGTCACATTCTATGCTTCGCATACTATAGGATTAAAAAAAAATGAATTTCATGAAGTTTTGACGAAGTTAAGGTGGTCAAACATACAAGTTTTCATATTTTTTAAAAGTTGTAATAAAAAATTCATAATTAATTATTTACCTAGAAAAAATTACAAAAAAATATGTATCACATCGAGACATGAATCCTTTACATATATCTAAAATATTATAAAAAAATATTATCATTTTATTGTGGTTAGGATGGTTAAATAGACACCTACTTCTTATTTTTTCCCTGAAATTTAAGTACTACTGTATAGAAATTTCAAATTTTCACCAAATAGATTTAAAAAAAAAAAAACCCTAGTAGTTTAGAAACTACATTTAATTTGTTATAGATTCTATTCTTACATACTTTTGAAATAATATAGATAACTTATTCAAATTTTTACATCAAGTTGCCTGACTCTGTTTTTTTGAATTTTTCACCACTTAAGGGCCTATTTTTCCCATGATGATCCTGCACATACCCAACTGCTTTCATGCTCTTGATTTATATGCTCATTGTGCTCTCTAATAGGTTGTTCAGTTCCTATGCCAGTGCTGTGATTGGTTCCTTACTCCTTTTTCCTTGTCAAATCCTTAATTTGTTGCTCTTGTGATGCTATCTTAGCATGAAGTGCATTCAATTCAGCTTGTAACTCTTTAGGTATAGTAGGAGGTGAAGACATCACACCCTTACTCGCACGTAGCATTTCAATGAGATTAGGGCTCATTCCTTTCCTTATAGTCCTTCTCATTGTATCAATTGATTCGTTGAGATAAAGGAGAGTATTATTTAATTGTATTTGTTCTTCATTTAAATCTTGTCTCTTATCAAATTTAGAGTTATGGAAAAAATTCAAAACAACCTATGATTCTCAAAATTTAAAATCCATTCCATTTCATTCTCAAAATCATCATAACACATTTTTTGTACAAGTTATTTGTAAAATATATATTGATATATCTTCATATTCATCATTAGTAGTTAATATTTGGCACATAAGTACAATGATGGTTATTTAATACTAGAGCTCATCACCTTTTGCATAGTTTTAGTTACATAATAGGTTCCTTCTCCTCTTCAGTTTCTTCTTCATCCAAGGTTCCCACAGGTACAGACATATTGGCACGGACGTGCAATTGTATTCCACAATGGCTTCCTTAGAAAGAGTAGGAGCATTGCATCCATAACCAAAAGGGAAGTCCCTAATAGTCGAGGGTTTGGTTTTTGGGTTTTATCGTTGGCATCCATTTGGTGGTTCATGACTATCATTTGGTTTTTCCATTTGCTTTCCTTTTTGGAATTTCAATCACTTAATAGTTTCTGCCAATGGCTCTGTGTCAGACATGGTTTTGGTTTCAGTTTTTGGCCATGTGGTAGTAGTGGTCTTGGATTCTTCTGGGTTATTTTGTTGGGGATGTATTTTTGAGGCCTTCTCCTTTCCTTTTCCTTTTTTCCCGTGACCCATGACTACCAATTTCAAACAGTCGTATTAGAGCAACAAAAGAGTGAGCACCTAGGTCCTAGTGTTGAGTTCTAAGCTCTGATACCTATGTGATGACAACCCCAACAAAATCCAAAAAAAGAGCACTATTTAGTTTCAACATTATAACCATGATATGAAGTTAACAACTACCATTGTCAACAATACAAATTTATTTCTAGTAACAAGAGCATTTACCATTTATGAATACAACCAATTAAACCTTAATGCTAGTGATTGGAATAGAAAATCTAAGAAGTAAACCTAAAATATCAATACCTAAAACTTACCATAATTTTTCTGCAAGGTCATGCGAACTCCATGTCTTATGTTGAACAAGACAATTGAGAGGGGGGGTGAATTAGTTGTAACAAATTTAAACCTTTAAATCCTTAACACTGCTAAAATGATTAAACATTAAGTGCAAGTGTAGAAACTAAAAATTCATCACACAAACACAACAACACCAAATTTACATGGAAAACCCAATAAAGGAAAATCCACCTTGAGGATTAACTCACACTATAGAGAATATCAAAACTGATTACAAAGGCTCACTACTTAAGAAACAAGGCTCACTACCAAAACAAGGACTAACTAACCAAATGGGAACTCACTGTCCAATAGGGCTAACGACCTGAAGCACTCACTACCACAAAGATACAAAGAAGATAGAAGAGATAGGTTATAGTGAGAAGAAAATATAAATGCAATAGATAAATCCACCACAATTTGATCAACCACTTGCAGACATGCATGAATGACAGAGTACAACTTCAGCTCACTACATCTAAAAACTCAGCAATTAGGCTTTGCATTGATTTTCCAAACTTGCATCACATACACCCATTGATTCACATCTATTTCACATCTATCTACTCTATTTCTTTGCACTTATATCCTTGTCTTCTTTCACCACTAACTCATCTTGTATTTATACCATATTCAACTTTGAAACATATCCAAAGTCAGCCATCCATCAATAAATTCAAATTAGGTCAGCACAAAAACATCCTAGGTTGGAATTAGAATGAGGGTGACCCAAACACATGCTTGATGAGGACCCAAATCTAGGTCCAACATGCTTCATCACCTTCAAAGATAGTGTTTAACACAAGTTCGACCAAACTAGTGTAAAACACATAAAACAATTAAGCACGATCCTTCCAAATACCAAAATTATCTTCAACATGATCATAACATCTTAACTCTAAAACCGAAAGTCATAAGACTTTACCAAAGAGAAATCTGGACCAACAATATTTCTCCTGAACCTCATTCAGAAACATAGAAAACCACAATTCACAATTGGTGAACCTAACTCACACTTTACAATGAATCAAAAGCCAAAAATATGGATATAGAAACTTCCAACAAACATGATCAACATATTTGAACCACACAAACATAGGAGCAAAACCCAGAGCAACCAATTAACACCAACAAACTTTTTTCAATACAATTTTCTTAATATCCTCGACATGAATAACCAACATCCATAGCAACTACTTGATAATCAATTGACTAGTTGACATGAATGAGAACACCTTCATCATTGTTGTAACAATATCCCGCTTTGTCATTGATGGAAACACATGATGTGAAAAACAATTAGAGACAACATACTAGCTCTGAGTACACTTCTCAAGATTTTTCTTCCTATTTCTCCTCCTTAATAGATATAGTATATAATATTTTTCACATACTTCCTCTCCCCCTTTGACATCAATGACAAAGGAAAAATATATTTTACATTGATTTCCCCTTTGAAATTAGAAATAGAATACTCATACAATGACAACACATGACTGTTACCTAATTTTTAGCTTTCAGCTGAAATCAAGTTTAGTGTTTATTCTTTTTGTGTTGTTTGTTTAAACATTTAAAAGATAAACTATAGTCTGCTAAGTTCAATATGTATGAAAAAGATTGTCAAATGAAAATAATTACATTTCATTCCAATGTTGCAATTATAGAAAATGAGAAAAGAGAACCTTATGTGTACAAATGTAATCTTTATTGATAATCATGAAGTGTACATGTCCCTCACAATCCAAGGGACTAACTTTACTTATTCAATGAAAATAAAGAAACAATTTATACATGAATAAGTAAATAAATAGAATGTGCATATAAGGTTGGAGACTAGTCATTGCCTAAGAATGACTGGTTTTGAAAGTGTCCTTCCTAGCTCCGTAGTGCTCCTAGCCCCTATATATGGCAATCACAATGACATTAGAGCAATCCTCTAAGCAATGAAAGATCTCAAACCTTACATGAACACCTACCTATGCATGTATAAATTGATCCCTAAGTGCATTAAATAAGAATGCAAACCTTGGAAGTCCTGGAAAACAATTAAGTCATCAAACACATCCAAAATATGCATCTATTTATCTAACTTGTTTGCTTTATGTGCAGATTTAGGACAAGTCTTGTTACTATTCTGATTTAGTTAAATACAACATATGGGGTAAATGTGGCTCCCACGAGCATATAGCTCAACATGATTTGAGAGAAATAGGAAATTGAACACATTAGGGGAAGATCAGACCACACTAGTTGAACACATTAAATATATTTCAACTATGTGTTTGATACATCACATAACTCAAGAAAATGTTGCCTTAAGGCTGCTAGCAACATCATTAATAGGTAAAGCACTCCAATGGTTCAAGAGTTTAGCAGCTAATTCCATCAGAATGTGGGATGAATTAGGAGAGGTGCTATGCAAGCAGTTTGAAGACAAGTATGACAACTTGTCATTGGTGGAGCAACTAACCCACATTAAATGAGATCCTCATGAAAAAATGACAGACTTCAATTTTCATTTTCAAAGAATTTGGCATAGAATTTTGGAGCCTACAAGGCCTCCAACTGAGTATGCATTTCTCTATTTTTTGAGAGCCTTAAATAGTGAGGTTGTTGTTTTAATATAGTCTATGGGTGGATATACCTTACCAATAGCCTATGATATAACTGTAAGAGCATAAAACAACCTAATACAAGCTAGAAGAATTGACCCTAGGCTTCCTATGCCTTTTTTCCCTAATATTCAGCCTCCTACAACTTTTCCAACACCTCAAATAGCCCCTTTACTAGCTACTGTTAACCAAAAAATTGTTGCCCAAGGACCATCTCAAGAGTTGCATGAAATTAAAAGTAGCCAACAAAAGATTGAAAATTACTTTAGACTTTTGGAAATGAGCTGTCAAGCATTAAAAAACAACAATTTCAAGGTTTCAAGCCTTGGAAGCCTCAAAATCAAGGTCAAGGTCAACAATTTCAAGCTAACAAATAGCCATATCAAGGAAACTTTCAAGGTGCACGAAAAAATGTGAATCCGAGGCCTTTTTAGCCATACAATCTAGTTCCAATCAGTGTAGCTAGAGATATGGTACCTATTCAAAACAACCTTGCAACTAGGTCCATAATCAAACTACATGTTTAAATGTTTTCATCAATCAAGCATTGATGGTTCAAAATGTTTCAGGTGTACAAGATGTCTCTAATGGTGAATCATCCCAATAGTAGGAGGTCCTTGCAAGTGAGACAACTATCCTAAATTGGCAAGGAGAGGAGTTTTGTAGAGTAAATAGTGATAGCTCTCCAATAGCAGCTGACACCCGAGCCAAAAAGAGAGCTTTCGAGATTGGACAAGTAGAAAATCAAGAAAAAGAAGTTGTTGGACCTTCCAATCCTCATGTAATACACATTTTTCAAAGAAATTAACAAGGCATTGGTGGTGGACAATTTGGGAACCAAATCCAACCAACCCACTTGCAGACAGACCCTACTATTGCAAGGACCCATCAAAAGGTAAATGCTACCACACCCTTCAACATTATTGAATCCATGAAAAAAATGAATGTAAATATGTCAATGTGGGATTGTTTATCTATCCCTGGTCAAAAAGACTTGTTACAATCTACATGAGTTGATTTAGGTGTTTCAAATGATATACTAGCAAGTCAAACCAAGGCTATCTTGACAAATGCACCTCAAGACAATAGTAAACAACCAAGTAAGGATGTCAAACCACCCCAATTTTATGTGTCCTTGATAATAGGAGATAAGTTAGTTCAAAATTGCATGGTGGATTCAGGGGCAAGTAGCTCTATCATTCCCAAACATATTGCCAATAAGTTAGGACTAAAATATTAGCCTCTTGAGAAAGGAGTTTTCCAACTTGATGGGACAACTATTAACACTGTAGGTGTTATCAAAGGTTTAAGCCTTACCCTACATGCCTACCCCAATTTCTCCATTCCCCAAGACATTTCAGTCATTGACTTACCACCACATTTTTGTCTATGCTTATCAAGAGATTTCACTGCCAAGATAGGAGGTTATTTGTCATTAGATTGGTCCCACATGGTATTCAAAATGAGATATGGGACTAAAGTAGTCATCAAATTTGAGAAATTTTATAAAGATCACATTGAACCATATGTCCCAAGTGTTGTTAACACTAATTGTGCTATTTTTGATGATAATAAACTTTTTGTTGCTCAAGAATTGCAAGCAGAAAGCATACCAGATATGCTTTTAAATGAGTGGGCAGCATAAAATATCATTGACAACCCAAATGATAATATTGAAGAGACTAGTTTGTGTGTCTATGTGCTGGACGAACTTGATTTAGTGATTCTAAACATTGAAAAGGAGGTGGGACAATAGTTAGATCAGCAAGGTGAAGTGTGGAAGATGTTCTTTGACGGTTCTCAAAGTAAGAACAGTGCTGGTGGGGGTGCAATGCTTGTGTCCCCATAAGGTGACAAATACTACTTTGCTTTCATATTTTCTTTCTCTTGTACTAACAATGTTGTTGAATACGAAGGTCTAATTCAAGACTTGGAATGGGCACGGAAAAGAGGGATTGGCTACCTGCAAGTTTATGGTGACAATGAATTAATTGTCAATTAGGTGAGAGGTCTACATGTTACCAAGAATGATGTCTTAAAGTATTACAAACACAAGGTGTGGGATACGATAGAAGAGTTTGATGCTTTCAATCTAATTTCTATTCTTAGGGATCCGAATAGGCATGTTGATAGATTGGCTGCAATAGGTGCTCAAGTTGATATTCCAAGTGAAATTAGGAAATAAAAGTTGCAGCCATATGTTAAAATAGTTATTAGACCTTCTATTCTAGATAATAACGTTCATTGGAAAGTCTTTGAGAGTGATGAATATGTATTGAGATTTATGCTGCAAGAAGATGGATTTGCAATGACCAACCAAGAGAAGATAAAGCAACAATATGATGATCAAATCATCCAATTGAAGTCTAACAAACTGCCCAAGGGCGTAGTCACCTTGGAATCTATTTTCAGCACGGATGACTAGCTGAAAAAAAGTAAGACCAACATGCAGATCAAAGAAGAATATTATGAGGAGCTTGGAATTTTCAAAGGTAAGCTCCCTAAAGTTGGTAAAATCTGTTCACATGCAGATAGGAAAGCTTTCATTTCTCTTTGTAAAGAGTTTCAAGATGTATTTGCATGGGAATATTATGATTTAAAGGGTTTTGATCCCCAAATTTCCCAACATACCATAGAGCTTGAGCCAAACTCAAAACCTATTAGGAAGAAATAGAGGCCTTTAAACCCCAAACTTGAGCCTCTTATGGTCAAAGAGTTGACCAAACTAATTGAGGGAGACATCATTTTTTCAATCAAACATACCTCATGGGTCTCTAACCTTGTCCTGGTTAGAAAGAAAAATGGTGAAATTAGGCTATGTGTTGACTTTAGAGACCTCAATAGAGCCTCATTAAAGGATCATTATCCACTGCCTTCAATGGAGTAGATTCTGCAAATTGTAGCTAGTTCAGAAAGATTCTCATTGCTTGATGGTTATTCAGGTTATAACCAAGTCTTAGTCAAAGAGGAGGATCATTACAAGAATTCCTTCACCACAAAATGGAGCACCATGGCTTATAAGAAGATGCCATTTGGCCTATCCAATGCTGGTGCCAAGTTTCAAAGGGCAATGGACATGGCATTTAAAGGTTTGATTCACAAACTTGTACTTATTTACCTTGATGATGTAACGGTATTTTCAAAGAAGGATGATGAACAACTTGTACATCTGAAACAAGTATTTGAGAGGTGTAGGGAGTATGGTATATCCCTCAATCCAAAAAAAAGTATCTTTGTTGTCCATGAAGGAAATTTTTTAGGACATATTATGTCAAAACAGGGGATCACCATTGATCCAAAAAGAGTAAGTGCCATTTTGGATCTGCCTTTACCTAACCATAAAAATGGGCTGCAAAGTTTTCTTGATATAATTAATTTTGTTAGAAGGTTTATTCCTAATATTGCAAATCTTTTGAAACCACTAACTACCATGTTGAAAAAGAATGCTAGTTTCAACTGTACCAAAGAGTCCCAACATAGTTTTGAAGTCATAAAGGAGGCCTTGTGAACAACTCCTACTTTGGTCAACCCGAACTTCTCAAAATATTTCATTTTATATGGTTTTGGCAACATTGATATAATTTCTACAATGTTGGTACAGTAGAATGATGCTGGCCTAGAGCAACAAATTGCTTTCTTTAGTCAATGTTTAGAAGAGTATGAACAAAGGTATACTTTTTTAGAGAAGCATGTGATTGCTGCCATCAAAAGCCTGAATAAATTTAAACCTCTAATTTCTAACAACAAAGTGCATTTGATGGTTGCTCACCCTAGTGTGAAGGAATTCTTGCTGAGCAGGGATCTAAATGAAAAGAGGATAGGCTAGATCATAAAGGTTATGGAGTATGACATTCATATCAAGGTAACGAAGCTTGTCAGGGGTAAAGGGTTGTGTGAATAGCTAGCTACAAAGGTTGAAAGTGAAGAAACTATAGAAACAGAGGCCATTCTGGTTGCTAATAATGAGCTTGCAGCTGATGTATCTACAAAAAATGCAGGTTTGGTGCAAGATATCACTCATTTTTTGCAAACTGGTTAGTGTCCACTAGGTTTAGATAAAGCCAAACAAAGGTATTTTAGATTGCAGTCTATTCCTTATGTGCTAATTAGTAACATTCTTTTCAAAAAGGACCTTAATGGTGTCCTCTTAAGATGCATTGATCAACATCAAGTTGATAAAGTACTTCATAAGTTCCATGATGGAACTGCTGGGGGTCATTTTTCCCCAAGAACAACTGCATGGAAAATAATGAGAGCTAGCTATTATTGGCCAAGCTTATTTAAAGATGCCCATGCTTGGGCCAGAAAGTGTGTAAAATGTGCCATTTTGTAGGCAAAGACAGGCTACCAACTTTACCATTGCAACCCATTCAAGTAGAACAACCCTTCATGAGATGGGGCATTGATTTTATAGTTTCATTAACCCACCTTCAAGTGCAGGTCACAGGTGCGTGCTTACTATAACCGATTAATTCACACGATGGACTAAAGCAGTGGCTTTGAAAGAAGCCAATGAAAGTGTTGTTTTAAACTTTTATGATGATTTAGTAACCAGATTTGGGGTACCTGAATCAATCATTTCTAATGATGCTTTGGTGTTTGTTGGGTTAAGAGTAAGTGATTAAGCTATAAAGAATGGTATTCATCTAAATACCTCATCAAATTATTACCCTCAAGGTAATGGTTTGGCTGAATCAACTAATAAGAACCTGATCAAAATCATCAAAAGGATTTTGGAGGATAACCAAAGAACTTGGCATAACAAGTTAAAATCTTCCTTGTGGGAAAATAAAATAACTCCAAAGAAGTACATTGGGAATTCCCCTTATATGCTGGTATATGGTAAAGAGGCAAGGCTGCCTTTATCAGTTGAGCTTCTAGCTCTTGACATAATGAAATAGATTGAAATGTTTGAAGAGGAAGGTTCAATGACTATTTTATATGCACAACTCATGAAGTTGGATGAAACTAGAGATAGAGCCATGAGAAAAATGGAGTTGCATCAACTCCAAACAAAGAAGGTGTTTGATAAAAGAGAAACACCCAAGGTGTTCAAAGAGGGAGATGTTCTCCAATGGTATGAATAGAAGAGCAGGCCTGGAAAACATACTAAATTTGATAGCATGTGGAGTGGCCCATTTGTCATTACTGAGTGCAAAGAGCACAATGCTTTTCAATTGTTATCAATGGATGGAGAAGCTCTGCCTATCCCAGTCAATGGGATACACCTCAAACTCTATTTTGAGGTATGATCTAAAAACTGCCTTGTACAAATTAGAGTAGGTTTTGTTTCCTCTAAGTGCTAATGCACATTAGTTAAATGTTTTTCAATTTTCCCTAAGTGTTTTTTTGCACAATTAGGTGGTAGTTTTCATTCTTCATTGTTGGGTTTTCTTGGTTTTCAAAGTGTCTCTTGCTGGTTTAGTGAGTTACAAAAGTTTGTAATGTTGTTTTCAAGTGGTGTTAGCTTTCTGAGTGATCATGTGCCCAATGGATAAGCTTAGGCAGCTAGTCTCATGTTTATCAGGAAAACATATAACAGATGTTGCCAAAAATGTTACCTGATTTTTAGCTTTAAGCTGAAATCAGGTTTAGTGTTTATTCTTTTTGTGTTGTTTGTTTAAACATTTAAAATATAAACCATAGTCTACTAAGTTCAATATGCATGAAAAATATTGTTAAATAAAATAGATTACATTTCATTCCAATGTTGCAATTACAACAAATGAGAAAAGAGAACCATATGTGTGCAAATGTAATCTTTATTGATAATCATGAAGTGTACATGTCCCTCACAAGCCAAGGGACTAACTTTAATTATTCAATGAAAATAAAGAAACAGTTTATACATGAATAAGTAAATAAATAGAGTGTGCATATAAGGATGGAGACCAATCATTTCTTGAGAATGACTAGTTTTGAAGGTGTCCTCTCGTTCTGCTGCTTCCCTCGAGCTGCTTGTGTCCTTCCTAGCTTTGTAGTGCACCTAGCTCCTGCATATGGCAATCACAATGACATTAGAGCAATGAAAGATCTAAAACCTTACATGAACACCTTCCTATGCATGTATAAAATAATCCCTAAGTGCATTAAATAAGCATGCAAACATTGGATGTCCTGGAAAACAATGAAGTCATCAAACACATCCAAAATATGTATCTATTTTTTTGATGTGTTTGCTTCATGTGAAAATTTAGAACAACTCTTGTTACTATTTTGATTCAGTTAAATACAACATGTGGGGTAAATGTGGCTCCCACGAGGGTAGAGCTTAGCATGATTTGAATTGCCCTGTTCGGTGTCACATAATGATCAACTTTCATCTACATTTTCTTAAGTTGCTCAGACCCAAGGATTACCTCCACAAGTGATATGAGGTTGACAATAACTTTATTGATGGAAATGGGGAAGCAGTCAAGTTTCACAACTTACAAGTGTAAATTTTAATGGGCATGAGATATTTTCCATAGCTAGCTGCACAATCTATTGTTTTGAGACAATGAAAATAAAAATTTAACAACAATGGAAAGAGCAATGTGGTGTTATAAGCATGATGAACAGTCTATGAATAACAAACTATATACAAGGGGCATGGTAATTTTTAACCTTGCATGACAGTGACTTAGTAACCTATAGAGATTCTTGTGCAAAAATACCCAGCAAGGGCTTTCACAAGTTAATGACAATGATTCTTAGATCAATAGGCATATATCACATTTATCAGGGAAGATATCACAATTTGTGAAGAAGACAATGATAATGCATATATATGTGATAATAGGAAGACAAAGTTAAAAAGGATATAAGACAATACACTCAATGCAATAAATACTTCATGCAAAATTAGGGCTATATGTCGTGTAGTCACTAAAAGAGAGCAAATTTGAAAGTGACAGCCTAAAGATTGGAAGGACAAGCATCATGCAAAACAAGCAGTTAGAAAAGGTAAAGGACAGCCATGATGATGAAGAAATTAAGACATGTAACATCCAAATGGTAGAGAAAATATAGAGTTAACTTCTAATACTATTACATACAGTAAACTTGTAACTGCTCTTTGTAGCTTGGAAAAATTAGATAAGGTTGTAGGCCTAATACAACCGTGAGAATTCTTGAAAATGGTGTGAGAACAATTCCATTCCTGATGCCAATACCTTTATTAGTTTATTACATGGCTACTTGAAATCATTATGCATGAACAGTTGTAGGTAGTTAGAGGCTCATTTATAGAATATGAAAGGTACCAAGCTTCAATAGCTAGGGTTTTAGGAAAACCCTCGAGCTCATTCATAATGGAAGGAACCAAGATGGAGTAAATGAAAACCACAATTTTCACTAAGAGAAACAAACAAAATTTCCTCATTTAGGCAAATGAAATGAAACCCTCTAAGTGAAGCCGCAGCCCATAATACAGAGTTCCAGATGAACATAAAAGAATCCACAGAGGGAGGTATATCTAAGGTAGCATCAAGCTGAAGAATGCAAGTACCAAGCAAATGCAACTATGTTTCTCTTCAAGAAATGCAATAGAATGATTGAATAAGACCACAATTAGACAAGCATTTTCATATGCTTTTTGAACATGAAGTGAATATAGTCACAACATGAAACCTAGAGATGGCTACAGAGAATCAAACCCTTGGCCATAATGTTGGGTGAAAACCCAGAATGCACAAATAAAAAACCCAGTTCATGTTGTTGTAGAGAATCACAATCTTGCTACAATTTAAGAGAACCCATTTGGTTTTTTCATGAATGTCAAATGTAAAAGTGTTTTAGAAGAAGCTATCATGGATTTTAAAAGAAGAAATGAACTATATAAAAACCATTTCATCTCTTGGTTGCGGCCTTAATGGATTTGTTTCCTTCAAAACAGTAATGCAAAAGGTGGGGTTTTTTCTTCTTTCAACAAAAAATGTAGAATGAAATTAAGAGTTTCTGCCTTTATTAACTAGATTGAAAGCTCAAAGTAAACTTTGTTACGTGAAATATGAGAGGAGTGAGGTCTGTTGCTCATATTTTTGCAACTTTCAAACTTCTTTTCTTTTTCCTAAAGCTTTTTTCAAGCTCTCATGGCGGCCATTAAAAATTGAGAACAACAATAGAGAGAAAAAATGAAGCACAGTCCATTAGAGAGTGCTACAGGCCGCAACCTAAAATAACTAGAGGAGCTCCAAAAAATGGAAAAAAATGAAGATTTATGTCAAATGAATGCATTTACCTATGTTTCTATACACTTCCCATAAAAAATGCCATAAAAAAACTAGTCAAATTTCCATTTCTAGTGCATGCAAGTGACACCTTGGTGGCAACATGTCTCTGCCAAGTGCTTGATAGAAAAAATGATGGTGTTTTTCCACATTTTTTTAGCTTTTGATAATTAGGGTTTGACCCTTCTAGATGCCGATGGGATTTTTATCCCATTTTTAAAAAATGAAACCCATATTAATGCATAGTGGGGGCTAAGTCCTAAGTTGTTGACTTAGGCATTTCTTTTGCTTTAAGCATTTTTTGACTTAGGAATTTGTTATGCCTTATGAAATATTGCTAAGTCCTTCAAGGAATGAAACATATGGAATATGCCAAGTCATGGGTCATGCCTTTGACCTTTTGATCATGAATGCCTTAGTTCCTTGAATACTTGGAATATGCCTTCCAAGAAGTGTGGAGGTCGGCCATATAGGCCAAACTTGAGCCTTTTATTTTGCCTTTGAAAATTAGAAGAATGTTGACCACAGGTGGCCTTGGAGTGCAGAATGAGAAAAGGGAAAATGATCAAGTGCCTTAGAGGAATTGTGATCTTATTAATTCTTTTGAAAGCATTTCGACATTTGATTTTTTTTTTGCATTTGTTTCAAAATATAAAAATATCATTTAAGTGATTTGCTAATCACTTTGATATTTTTCACTTGCAAATATAATGTAATTCATATTGATTGTGGGCCCTCTTATATTTTTCTTTGAAATGAAAAATAACTTGATTAAGTGATGTATTATGCATCAATTAATCAAGTTATTATCTTTAATGCATTTTTTGGAGTCTTGTGTTTTCAAAACACACATATTGCATGAGTCAAAGCTAGGAGACAAAATGATTGGCTTGCAGACATTAGGAGAGTGTGGGGGTGAAGTATTTGACTATTTTGGATAAACATGTGCTACTTTGGAGGGAATTTTGTCACACTTTTAGCATGACTTGAGTTTGAGCTTGACTTTTCACCATTTTGGAGGCCTTTTGGAGTGATTTTGGAAGGTTTTTTTTGGCTTTTGTGCCTCATCTGACTAGAAACTTCTAGATGGTCAGGCATGAGAGTTGTGTGATCTTTTTGCTTAAGTATGTTCATTTCGAGCATTTTTGGAGTTTGTTCTTTCTTTCCAGCAGTAGGATAGCTTGTTTTTGGAGCTATTTTTGATGGAGCAGTATTGTAACTTAGATGGACTTGTAATATAGTAAGAACTTTGAATTAATAAAGTAGAGAATTTTGACTTTCTCATTTCATGTTTTTCATGTATGTTGTTAATGATTGATCGGTTTGTCTTGTGAAAATCTATCTTTCCTTGCAAACTTGTGTCATGTTTAGGCATATGTTTAGCAGAAAATGTATGTTAATAGGTTATAAGTTGTGTTATTGAATAGTGTTGTTAGTTGTGAAATGTTTGTTTTCCTCCTAAAATACCTATTGAGAGGCCTCCTTATAAATTAATTATGTAAACTACATTTGAAAATGAGTTGTGTAAACCAAGTTTTATGATATTGATTTGAATGTGATAGATTGTCATGAGGTAGAAGTTTTTTTGAAGTATCACCTTAGATATTTTCAGTATTAGGTTCATTTTTCATGCAATTATTATCCTTTATATCAAAAATTAGTAGTTAGGTGGCATCAAAAGGGGAAGCCAACCCATAATTTGGAGGTTTGCTTTTGAATAGGACACCCACAACTTGAAGCAGTCCTATGTTACATCCAAATCTGCTAAGTTCGTTCATAACTTGGCATTAGGGTACGTGCACATTTGGATCCCAAACAATGACATTTTCTACTCCCCCTAAAAGGTAACCACCAAACATTAGTTCAGAAGAAAAATAGATTCATAGATCCACCAGACTGATGCATCTCCATATGCATCTAGTTCAAGAAAGGAGGGGCAATGACTCCTAACTTCTCTCAGAGATAATCAATAGTATCTTTAGGAAGAGCCTTCATAAATATATCAACAATCTGATCCTTCATAGGGACAAACTCAAGATTTACTTCATTCTCCACAACCTTCTCTCTTAAGAAATGATACTTGATAGATATATGCTTTGTCCTCGAGTGCATCATTGAATTATTTAAAATGTTAATTTCACTTATGTTACCACAAAAGATAAAAATAAGATAATTATACACCACTATGATATCTTTCAATGTCTCTTTCATCCATAGAACTTGTGTACAATAGATGCAACAATAATATACTCAGATTTAGCAGTAGACAGGGAAACTGAATCTTTCTTTTTACTCAACCATGCTAGCAATCTACAACCAAGAAAAAATGCATCACCAATTGTACTCTTTATGTCATCTACACATCCAACCCAATCTGCATCTATATTAAAACTTAGTGTATATTTAGTATCCTTAGGATACCATAACCCATAATCTAGAATGCCATTCAAATGTCTAAATATTCTTTTAACATGTGTTTCCATTAGGATATTCTTGAAATCTAGCCACAAGATAGACAACATACATAATATCTGGTCTAGTAGGAGTCAAATACAATAATCCACCTGTGATAGGTCGAATGTGAGCGTTAGAAGACAAGCAACAAGTAAAAGAGTGCAAATAAACACCAAAACAACCTACACCTCAAGATTAGCCTAAGTTGGAAACAACACAAGATGAAAGCAACAAAATGGAACCTTATACCTTGCGTCGAATCGATCATTTGGTTGGCCCTTCGATCTTGATGTGTATGCTCCTTGGATGGCATGAGATGCAAGCTAAATGAAGTTGTGAGGATGAGTGCAAGTGGATGGAAACAAGAAAATGACTAAGTATAAGTTGAGAAACAAAATTGCAAGAGTTTGGCTAGCAAAATGATCTCTTTCAAAATGAGAGAAAAGAGGGGGTATTTATAGGATTTTTGAGAATTCCTAGGGGAAATAGAGGGTCAAGATTGAGCCACCAAATATCAAGATGTAGGGCTAAGGTGAGTTGAGAACTCACAAGCCCTCACATCTTGACATGTGGCATGTGATTTATCCCTAAAAGGTGAAGTGGACATGAGGTGGAAGGACAAGTACATGACATGGAGGGGTACAAAGTACCTTGGGATTGGACAAGATCTCATAAAGGAGGTCCTTGTCCCCATGTGGGTGAGAGGACATGTGGAGAATTAAAAATTCCTCAAATATCCTTATGGGGATGAGAGAAGAATAAAGAATGAATAAGAGGACATGGGAAGAAGTGAAGGAATTAAAAATTCCTTTTGGGTGCCTTGGGGGATTAAAAGGTGAATTAAAAATTCACATGGGGAAGTGGAGTGCCTTGTCCAAAAAGAGAAAGCCTTTAATAAGGTTGACTCAAGGACATGTGCTATAAATGGGAGGAGGATTAGGTTAGGCTAATCAACTGATTAAGGTTGTGCAAATACTCAGTTAGATGGACTAATGACTCATTAGAAGCAAGTGGGAAATTATGGAGGATGTGACCTTAATGATGATTAAGTGTGTGCACATGCTAACCCTAGTTAATTAGAAGAAAATGAAGTAATTAAAATGGATTAAGGACCAACAACTTGCAAAAGTTGGAGGATGTGACCATGAGAGAGAAAAGATGAATTAAAAAAAATGAATTTTAATTTAAAAGGGGAATATGACTAAATTAAATAAAAGGGCATATTTATTTAATTTAGAGGAGGAAGAGGGGCAAAGTATTAAATTGAATACTTTAGGACCTTTGTGCAAGATGCAGGGTATTAATTAAACACCTAGTTTAATTAATATTGACAAAGGGGATGAGCAACCGGATGAACAGGGAGACGCGTTTGATCATATGGAAGTGATCAAAATTAGACGTCTACATTTTTCCCCTCTTTGAAAGACTATTAGAATAATAGGGTTTCGAAGAAAAACAGGATGCAGATGACTCTATAGAGAAAGAGACCAGAAAAAGAGATGCCCCAGCATGGGGGAACGCGTGTGAGCTGCCCCGAACGGAGAGAGTGCGGAGAGGATGCCCCAGTCAAGGAAAGGTAGGGTTAGAGCGACGGGTTAGGAGGGAATGGTAGGGTATGCCCCCTCGAGAAGGGGGACGGGGGAGGAAAAGGGAGCCCCAGTCAACTTCTCGAAAGTATGGAGTGGTACATGTTGTTGGAAAGAGCACGGAAAAATGAGAAGAA
>VDFB02130220.1:280497-299853 GCA_007258455.2 Sequoia sempervirens | reverse complement strand
CCTAGAGGTCTTCCAAGCAAGACCCAGAGCATGAATCAGTGATTGATTCATCCAACCTCCCTATCAATATAGAGTTGAGATATCTTTTTGTTCAGAATGTACTTGAAGAGGGTAAGTTGCAGGTAACGAAGATTGACACAAAAGTGAATCCAATGAATGCTTTGATGAAGATTGTTCCAAGGGAGAAGGTCAAGTTCTATAGGACTTCTCTTGGCCTTTTCTAGTTCTAACAATAAGGCTGGAGTGGGGGATATCTCTGGGCAGCTCCCTTGCAGCTCGGATTGGACTTCAAGTGGGATATTGTTGGTGTAACGTTGACTGTATTTATGCAGCCCAATCCTCGTAGTGTAACGGTTCTGCTATTACTCTCACTACTCCCTCTTTTGGTATTGACCATTGCATGCTATCTCTTCCACAATCAAGTTAATGCCTTTCGCATGCAGTATGTGTATTGACTATTTTTTATTCTTTGAGTGGAGTTAATTGTATATAGCTGTAGGAACAACAATGTGATGAATAATACATAGTGAGCTGCAGATATATTGTATGCGGATGATTTTGATTCTGGATTTTAAATACAGAGAGCTATCCCCTACTCAATAAGGATGTAGCCAATTGGTGAACCATGTTAAAAAACATGGCTTCTGTCTTTTGCATTCGTTCTGAGTTTGCTCGTGTTTGATTTATTTTATCTGCTCTTGTTTGTATTGTTTTTTCTTGTGCTCAACAAGATATTCTCCATGTGATCCCATTTTGTCACAATGACATGTTCAACTGGGTAACTTAAAGTGAGATGAACTCTTTTTAATTGACTCTCATCACCTACATAATCATTTTTCTGCCCTCTATCAAGGTTCCTGACTTGAACATGTTGTGGCCACCTCATAATACTAGAAAACACAACTCTAGTAGCGTCTGTAGCAGCAAATCCAGCCTATTGAACAATGAAAAACATATACGAAAAATATTTTCCATAAAAACAAATTCTAACTTATGTGTAGGAATATTTCAAGCTAAAAAACTCAAATACCCACCAAATTAACAAGAAATCAAATGAGTCTGAAGAAAGATTACAACTAACTTTGTAAGCAACTTACCTTAATCATTCCAGAACCATTGTCAAAGACAACAGTGGGATGGTCCTCCATATCAGCCATTTGAAAGCCTACATAAGGATTTCATAAGAAGGATATTCCAAAATCAAATTATCTAAAGTGTACTAAAGTACCATGGACATAATCTGAATTACTACTTGAACTTCACAAGTGTAAAAAATGCAGTTTGTCTCAACTATTAGAATCAAGCCTCAAATTATGATAGACAAAGGAAATTAGATAATATAAATCTTTAAGTTTATCGTTAAATAGAAATTGAAAGAGATGCTGAGAAAAGCAATTCCAACAACTTACAGTGGTATTTAAATGACATGAAATTTTCCTTTGGCTTTAAACTCTGCCAGTTCTAGATATTATTTAAAGATGCATAACACCTTAGAATACTTATTAGTGATAAGAGGCAGCTTAAAGTTACAAAAGATTCAAAGTCGAGACTAGGAAAGCACATGGAAATTCAATTAAAAAGGATGGACGATGTACAATGTCTAAGAAGTAAAAATACATCATGTTTCAAGAATATGTACATGTGTTCATTCTTTAGTTAAACAAGCGAGTGGCTAATTGTATATGGTTCACAATTGAGTAACACTTACAATCTGATATTTACATCATCCATGATAAAATACACAATTTCTAAATAAATGCAGGGGCAGTATTTGTAATTGATTAAGAGCTAAGTTCAGAGACCTGTAATATATATTCAAAATTTAAACATTGATTTGAGATTTTGTTAGTCCACAAATATTGGCAATAAGATTAAAGAATGAGACTATTTGTTTCATCTCCATCAGTTGGAAGAATCGCATAAAACCAGTTAGATTAATATCATAAAAACTGCCTGCATCATGACTTGAGTCTAAGTCAAGCAATGGACACTGTAAATTATATTAGTTGAAATTGTTACTATTAAAAGGAGAAACATGTCTACACTCTAGAAGGATGATTATACTGTTACAAGGAAAATTGATGTGTATATTCTAAAACAATCAATAGACTTTATACCAAACCCATGTGTATTTTAGAATATGAGATTTTGAAATAATTGTTAACGTCTTCAGGCACCCTCCAGACGGAGGAGGAGGAGGAAGTTGATTGATAGATCAAGTGACTATGGTTCAGCAGGAGAACATGCTTATCATTTTCTTTCTATTCCAGCTCATTGGAAATGGCATGAGCACTGGTAGTTGTTTATTCTTAGTAAACCATTTGTGAAGCGTTTTGTTTCAAGAATTAAATCCAAGCCATGTGGTTATGATCATCAATGAACAACATAAAATACCTACATCCCTCATTAGAAGTTACTGGTAAAGGCCCACATAAATCAAAATGAATAAGTTGCAATATTCTATGTGTTTTCCAAGTGGAGTGAGGGAAAGAATATCTCACATGCCATAAAATACTAGGAGATAGATTACCTTCTTCAGTAAGATATGCAAAACTCCTAAAAATGGTTAAGTGCAATGGAGTTTTAATGACTTGCTATCTTCACAACTAGTAAATGCAACTTGATCATTTGAATTCTTCTCAACAACCACTTGTCCATCTTCCAACAAGATAGAGTGGCCTTGTTTTTGGATCAGTACTAGTGATAGCTAATTATGTTGCAATCGAGGAAGACACAAGACATCATAAAGTAGAAAATATGGAAAGCTAGGCAATTTGAGCCAAATGGGATTCTTTTTCTCAACAAGTTTGAGGCTTGATTTATCTTTCAAATAGATTGCATTGGACCACAAACACCTTGAAATTCTTCAAAATAATTATGTCAAAATTTCATATATTGTGTGGCTCTAGTATCTAACACCCGAGCATCATGCCATGAAACATTTATTGAATTATAGTAAGCACAATCTGATACAAAGAGAAAATATTTGTCATTATCACTACCACATGCAAATTGAGCTGCTCTTGAGGCTTTATCATCATAGAGATCTTTTTTTTGAAAGATTTTTCTATCTTATCCCATAAGACTTTACATTCATGGGCTTCATGATTACCTTTTCAACCACATTGTTTGCAATACAAGTGGTATTTATCGTTTTGATTGTCATGGTGGGAGTGCCATTTACCATTTGTACCTACTCTTCCTCTATTCTTCCATTGACCTCTATCTCTTCCTCTATCGTTGCGACCAGTTCTAGAAGAGATGTTCTTATTTGGAGGCTTGTCTTTTTGTTGAGCAAGACAAACATTTACACAAATGCTATCAATTTTCCTACCAAAATCCCTCTCATGTTCTACCAACATTTCAGCCAATTGATTAGAAGCTAAGATGCAGGGTCCGTATCCACAAGCCCTAAACCCGGTTCGGGTACGCACCTGGTTAGGGTTCATATACGGGTACGTGCTCGGTGCGCACAGGGTGTGCGCCCAACACTGTGGGTTCGCTAGGGTGCGCACACCCGTGCACTCGTGTGAACCCACAATGCTGGGCGCACACCCTGTGCGCACCGAGCACAAACCCGGGTGAACCCACGAGCCAAGTCAAAAAAAGTGGGTCCAAACTTGATTAAAAGACATTTTTTTTAATTTTTTTTCCTCCCAACCTTAAAACGGCCCAATATGAGGCCTTCAAACACACATACATTTCATTTTTACCTCTCATTTTGCTCTCACCATATTTTCTCTCCATCTTGGCATTTTGAAGGGAGGTGATTGTATTCGAAGGAGATTGATTGTAGAGTGCCAAGTAGCTTCCACAAAGGAGATTTAAGCAGGGGGCAGAGAAACTTTGGGATGTAGCAATTGAGTTTGCTAACTTGGATGCAACCATTCAGGATCTTGCTAGAGCCAGTATGGATGGTGTGGATGATAATGATGACATACTACATGGTGCTGGAACCGCTTTGGGTTCAAGTGATGATGATCTTGAAGTTGAATCCGCTGAAAATCCAAGTCACGATGATTTTTTTGATAATCCTTTTGATGATTGATGAACAATGAACATTGAATAATGTTTCATAAACTACATTTTGTAATCGTGATAATTTCCATTGGAATCGTGAACATAGACGTATATGATATCATTGATATGGCTTATTTGAATATTCTTCAACTATCAATTGGCATTTAATATTTATCTTTGGCATTTGACATTGATCAATGATCAAGTATCATACTATGAAATGATTTAGCTTTACAATTCTGTATATTTCTCTTATTTTTTTGTATATACACACACACACACACACACACATACCCATACATACCCAAACCCCTAAAAGAAATTTTCACGTACCCATGTATGGGTTCTCATACCCGCACCCGCACCCGTACCCAAACCCACACCCGTACCCGAACCCGCACCCGTACCCGAACCCACACCCGTATCCGAACCTAAAATGGTAACTTAGATCAGAAGTGATGGTCTTCAATTGATTACTTGCTTGAAGAGGTTCTAAATAAGTTGAATGTGTTGGAAGAAGAGTCTTTATGAAGGCTGTGAGATAGATATCAACTTTGCCACTAGCAGCATCTACATCTTGTTTTTTGGCTCTAATTTTAGAAGTCAAACTCTTGACATCACCATTTATCAATTCAAGATTAAATAATTTCCACTATAATTGAATAAACTCTAATTCATGATGAGAATCATATAAATCTCACAAATTTTGAAAGGCATCCCAAGCAAACTTACACCCTTGTATGTGTTGAAACACGTTTCGAAACTTTCGATTGATGGAAGCCCTTAGCAAACCCAAGACTCTTGAATTTTTATATTTTCAGTTTTCTTTTATAGCAGTAGGTGTTATAGGTTGGGTGACTCCATCACAAATATTACACCGCAAATCATTGCAAATAAGAGTGTTTTCTACTTTTCTATACCATTTTATTGGTGCATCTTTCCAGTTAAGATTTCACCAATCATTGACAAAATGGACTGCATTGCATATTATAAAAAATAGACATGATTCTGCAAATTGTGATTTATTTTCTTGCTTTAATTTTATTGAGAAAGCAAGAGCGGTAAAAATAGGAAATACCTCTGTTTTCAGCAGAAAGGAAATAAATATTCTCTTTGAATGCCATCAACCATAAAGTTATAGAGCATAATATGGGCGACTACTGCCACACACAATAATTGGACCAACCAATATAGGCTTTACTAACAGTGGAAAATTGGCCATCCTACTTTTGTCCAGTTTGATTTTTTATCCAACCCCATATGGGCAACAAATAGAAAGTTACTCCTCTTTCTATATCTGTAGAAGAGCATAACTACCAATTTGATCGGCCACGCAATAACAAGATCTCCAATCCCTTGATATCTTCACTATTTAACAGTTATTTTTATTTCCATAAAATTTGAAACTGTTGCTCAGCAATAATTAAGACTGCAGCAAGTATATGGAGAAAAATGGTTGTTATAGAGGAGAAGACTGCAGATTTTAAAAATTATATTGCCTGTGCTCTGATACCACTGTCGGGCCAGGATTTAAGAACAGAATAGAAATGGCATTAACTCTATATTTCAAAATGAAAATTATATTCATATTTATAGGCAGTGATAAACAGTTTAATTGCCAGAACTGTATACAACTAAATTGTGTTAACACAGAAGAACAACACATTAACAGTTTTCTATCTGTATTTTCCTTCCCTTTTATCTTAACCATTTATCCCATTTTCAAAGAACTTCCTAACATGGAAATTGTGTATTTACATCAAAAATAAATTGCATTGTCAGAATATATAGCATCGTACTTTGTTTCTGGTACTGAATAACAGGATGTTTTCTGTAGTAGACAGAGGTGCTATGAACAATTGACCAAAATATTGAAATTTTTAATTAGAACTCAAATAGTTGAATTTAAGAAATTGATAATTATTCCATTAAGGGTGCTGAAATTATGCAGCATGCACTCCCACCGAACATCCTTATTACACAATTGAAATAAAAATTTGCAATAGAATTTTGGTCATATCTTGACATACGAATAAAAATGCTTTGCTATAGGAAATGTCTCTATCTCGCAACGTAAAGTTGAAACTGTGTTTAATTAGCCATACAAATAATTCTCTTACAATATTTTCTCTGAATAGATTAAGCCGGAGAATACTCTCTATAGCTGATCCCTGCACCCACATTTAGGTACACTTTCTGTTTATGTGAACAATTGATTGACCAAACTCCTCATACTCTGCTTTTGATATCAATATCTGTAGCCAGAACGTTTAAGAATGCATAAAACAGTAAGAACATTAAGAGCTATGAATTAAAGACTAAACATAATCTAAAGTTGAGCTTCACTGACTATTTTGCAAGAGCAAACTGATATACCTGATCGAATGAGCTATGCAATGCAAGAACAGCACCACCTTTCCAAGCACTGTAATTCCTATAAGGAGATGCATCTACTGTGATTTTCATGCTCTTGGGAGCAAGTGCAGAAATCTCCTTGAGCAATCGACAGGCAAAGCCAGGAAACATGGTAGATCCACCACTAAGAAGAATGTTTTCATATAACTTACTTCTGATATCAATATCCCATTTCAAAATTGATTTGTATATTTCCTCATGGATGCCTGCATGTTCCTCCCCAACAAGTTTTGGATTGAACAAGGCCTCAGCACATCTGAATCTCTCATCCCCAATTGTTATAAGCTGCCCGTCAGGAAGCTGATAGCTCTTATTAATGGAAGAATTTGACTTTGCTATCTCAAGCTCTTTGTCATAATATAGTGCCGCATATGCAACCTTCTCTTTAATATCACGAACAATTTCATGTTCTGCAGTTGTCTCAAAATAGCATCCCCTCTCAATGAGGAGCCTTTTCAACCAATCTGTCAAATCTCGCCCAGCAAGGTTCAACCTTACGATTGCATGAGGCATGACATATCCTTCATAAATTGGCACTATTTGGGTAACCCCTTCCCCGCACTCCAAAACAACACCTGCAAATAAAGATAGTTAAAATCCCTATATATTGCAACCTCCCAAAAATTTCAAGAAAATAAAATTCAGTGGCAAGGGAAAACTGTTTCTTCAAAGCCAGGAAGTACTGACCCGTAGTAAGGCCTTTTGCATATAAGGACAGAACAGCTGGATTGGCTATGTAAATGGAAGGCACTTTAAAAATCTCAAACATAATCTGGGCCATCATTTCTCTGTTTTCCTTTGGTTTCAGAGAGGCATCTGTAAGAATAAGAGGCTGACATTCTGGAGAAACTTGAAGTTTGCTGTGAAATGTGTGGCACCAGATTTTCTCCATGTCATCCCAGTTTGTCACAATGCCATGCTCAATCGGATAACTTAAAGTAAGATGACCTCTTCTTAACTGAGCCTCATCACCTACATAATCATTTTTCTGCCCTTTATCAAGGTTCATGACTTGAACATGTCGTGGCCGTCCCACAATACTAGAAAACACAGCTCTAGGAGCATTTGTACCAGCAAATCCAGCCTATTGAACAATTAAAGACATATGGAGCAAAATTTTTTCATAAAAACAAATTCTTAATTATTCATAGAATATATTTCAAGCTAAAGAGCAGAAACAGCCAGCAAATTAACAGGAAATACAAGGAGTCTGAAGAAAGATAACAACTAACTGTATAAGCAACTTACCTTAATCATTCCAGAACCATTGTCAAATACAACAGTGGGATGGTCCTTAATATCAGCCATTTGAAAGCCTACATAAGATTTCATAAGAAGGATATTCCAAAATCAAATTATTTGAAGTGTACTAAAGTACCATGGACATAATCTGAACTGCTACTTGGATTTCACAATTGTAAAATGCAGTTTGTCTCAACTATTAAAATCAAGCCTCAAATTATGACAGACAAAGGCAATAAGATAAATAAATATTTAAGATTACTGTTAGATAGCATTCTGTTCAGAACAACTGAAAGAGATGCTGAGGAAAGCAGATTTCAACAGCTACAGTGGTATTTAAATGACATGAAATTCTACACTGGCTTAAGACTCTATCAGTTCTAGAGATTTTTTAAGGATGCATAACACCTTAGAATGTTTATTTGTGATCAGAGGGATTCAAAGTTGGGACCAGGAAAGCACATGGAAAATCATTTTTTAAGCAGGATGGACAATGGACAGTGTCTAAAAAGTAGAAAAATATGTCTCAAGAATATGTACATGTGTCCATTCTTTAGTTAAACAAACAAGTGGCTCATTTTATATGGTTCATAATTGAGTACAGTTGCAAGAAGATACTTATATCCTCCATGATCGAATTCACACTCTCTAAATAAATGCAGGGGTAGTATTTGCAATTAATCAAGAGTTAAGTTCAGAGACCTGCAATATATGTTCAAAATTTGAATACTGACTTGAGGTTTTGTGAGTTACTCCACTAATATTAGCAATAAGATTAATGAATGAGACTATTTTTTTAATCTCCATCAGTTGGAAAAATAACATATAACCAGTTAGATTAATATTGTAGAAACTGCCTACATCATGACTTAAGTCTAAGTCAAGCAGTGTACACTATAAATATTAGTTGAAAATTGTTACCATGAAAAGAAGAAACATTTTTATACTATAGAAGGATGATTATACTCTTAGAAGGTGAACCGATGTGTATATTCTAAAACAATCAATAGACTTTATACAGAACCCATGTGCATTTTCTTAAGCAGCCATTAAACTATTCCAAGTGGAGCCAGCTGCAGACATAAACAGGATATGAAAATTTCAAATAAATATTAGTGCTTCAGGCACCCTCCAGACGGAGGAAGAAGAGGAAGTTGATAGATGGATCAAGTGGTTGTGGTTGGGCAAGGGAACATGCTTGCTATTTTCTTTCTATTTCAGCTCATCGGAGATGGCATGAGCACCGGTAGTTGTGCATTCTTAGTAAACCATTTGTGAAGATTTGATATATATTCTTTATTTTTTGGCTAGTAAAGTTCCCACCAGGGTTCTGTTCATGCTTTGTGTTTTGGCCTGGACATCATAAAGGGTACGGCCAATGGCAATACATAATTGCTGGAGTGGATTACCATTCATTCCTTAGTTTTTAGCTTAAAGAAGCCAAAAAGAAGTCTGTCTAAATGAAAATAATGTCTATCACAATACTGCAAACCTTAGTTAGCAAGCATTGGAGTTCAAAACCCAGACCAATCAATGACAGTTTATATCTCACTTCTATAGCAGAAAGACTGATTGGAAATGGCACCTCATACCGGAAAACAGAAACAATAACAATGTTAATATTCAATTTTCTCTACAATTGAGAATATTCAATGTACATCACCTAAAGATAACGGAATGTGCTATGTATGAATTATTATTGGATTTGACTGTGTAAGTTTCTTTTTCTGGACAGTCCAATATTTCGAATCAAACTTCAAGATCCATCATGAAACAAGTGAAATTTTCATAAAAGTTTTAACTCAAAAGAAACATGATAACCGGCAAAATTGGGAAAATTCTATTACCCAACTCTAGTTTCAACATACCCATCTGCCAAGGTAGGGTATAAATAATATGTCTGGTGGCATCATACAGATCCATGGCTAGCTCACATGAAAAATTCAGATTTAAAATATAAATTCAAATGAAGATGATTAAAGATTTTCTTGAATTTGCCTTCTGAGGATTACGTAAGTTTTACAAGTTGAAATTTGAGAGGATTTGGCAAAACACCATTCACAAGTGGAACACTAAAAGATCATAAACCCATGTAAAAAGCCAGGGTAAGTATGGTCATGATAAATTTAAAGAAAAAAACAGAATTGAAAAAGAAAATTAGCCAGCCAAAGTTAACGCATTCATATTCGTCCATGAGAGAAGAGCATACAGTGAAACAGAACATATGGAGAATTGAAATTGATAATAGGGCTGAAACAATTAAAAACTAATTGAAAATACCTGGATTTAATTCTGATGAATTCTGGTAGACTCGTCTCAGCAGAATTCACCCAACTCAAATTGAATGCTGTTTGAGCAGCGCTCACAAAAGATATCTGAAGTTGCCAAAATTGCAACTATATTTGAAATTTAAAATCGCATGAAATAAACAACTAAATTTGAAAATAAAAATTTAATTTGGAAAATGATCGTTAGTTGACGAAAAGTTGGGACCGAGTGTTAGGAAACTCGAAGAGATGATGTAAGAGCCGCCATTCTGTCTCCGCCGTTAGATTGTGTTTGTGCGGGTGACGTGGCACTATCAGGGATAACAAGACATCTAGTTGAGCACCTTAACTTTGCACTTTTAATTATTCGAAGTGGAAATTTCAATTCACTCCCAATTTTTTACATCAGCTTACTTGAGAAGTCCCCTTCTTATAACTAAGGTTTTAGAGACACATCATCAAATATGATGTCAGGGATACATGTTAGTCATTATCACAACTATTGGTCCAATATTATTAAAAATATTGGACTATATATAAACAAATGTTATCACAACTCTTAGAACATGCTCAAGAAGTGGTCCTTTCCCCTAGTCTTCTACTATTCATAATCACCTTATGGTACCATTATTATGGTGATTCATATATTATTTAATTAATTATTAATTATTAATTATGTGCTTATGTAGGTATATTTGCTTGATTATTGGATAAGTATATATTATTTATTAATTACTAATAATATATTTAATTGTTGAAGTGTATTATTTTAAAATTTATTTTTGTTTTATTAAATATTTATGGATAAAATGAGAGAAGAAAGTTCCTTCTTTAAATTTATTGTTTAAAAATATGAGATTGTTGTTCTAAACTAGTTTGTAAATGCAAGGTTACATGAGTTCCAAGTAATATTAATAGTAGTTTTGAATTACCCACAAGAATTACCTTTTCAAATAAAGCCAATTCTAACTAAGAAAAACTCTAAAAAGCCATACAACAAACCCAACAACCTACATAGAATAATTCATATTACTATTATATCGTAACAATATTAATAACTACTAGCTAGCCCTCCTTGATCTAGAACTAGAGGATTATCTAACATTGGTTCCTAATTTTTTAAGAAGAAAATCTATTTTCTAAATTATTGTCTATTTTTTTGAACAATCATCCAAATGATCTTCACTAGGATGAACTAAAGCTAATTGTATTTACTAGGGAGGAGATGAATATTCTTAATAAAAAATGGTGGGCTTTCATTCACAAGGAGCTCTTTGTAAAATTTTCCCTAGTCACTAATGAAGAGATATCCTTGGATGGAGAAGTAAATATTTAGAAGCAATTTTGGAGTACTTGCTAGTGGGAGTTGTAGGGCTATTAGGAACGATACAATAATGGCATAATTCTACCACTTTTTTACCAAGTTCTCTATCCAAGGAGGTTGTTCCTCTTTGCTACAAAAGATTATTTAAAGTTTGGACAATCCAATAATTGCTTGTAGATTATATACCCTACCTTGAGCCAAATCTACACTGATAATTTCTCAAAGAGGCTTATTTTCACAAGCATCCAAACAAAGTTAAACTAAATATGGAGTTATGTTTTGCATGAGATTGAAGTAAGTTTCCCTAAGGAATTGTTAGTGGATGGGACATTTGAAAAGACCTAGTATTGAAGGGGGAGGTAGGGAAATCTAACCTGCACTATAATGATTGGAAAGGTCTCTATATGATGATTGAACTTTGGATACCATGGCTTTAAGACCATACATTTCATGCCCCAAGCCCATGGACCACCTTGAAGCATCAAATCCCATATTTAATCGAATAAAGAATTAGAATGAAGAAACATTTGACACAAGGTCACTCCCTTATCTCAATTGTTACACTCATAAAAAAAAAACCCATTTTTCATATTAAAAATTAAGGAAAATTATTATTGACATCTCTCATCTTGTGGATGGCTTCTATTCATTCATTTCCCGCAGCTTCAAAAGAGGATAATTATGTCACTTGTTCAATATTTCTAAAAGTTTTTCTTACCTTAAAAGTATAAACAATTGGGTTGTAAAATTTTACCTTCCCCTCATTGGGCTTAAACCAAGCCTTATATCTATCATTAATGATGATCAATCAAATTGAGTGGCATTGGTACTCTCTTGAAGTCATTATTGCCATGCATTTTAGTTTTTGCTTTATCAACACCATCCTCAAAATATTTTGTTTTCACACCCTTCACTTCTCAACTTCCACATTCATATCCTTTCACTTCACAACTTCCCATGTGGGAAACTTAACTCTAGGATTTTTTATTTTATTTTAGTGTTTGCATCCTTAGGATAGGTGTTATAAACCTTGCAAGTCCTTAAAATTATTTAATTTTATAACATGTAAAAATGGCCCCTCATGGAATGAGGTGCTACCCTTGGATGAATTTTAAGAATTCTTGTATGATGCATCCTACCACTCAGATTGTATGATATGACATGTTAAGGGAATCTATGATATAGTAAGGTGCATAAGAGAATCTATGGTGCATCTAAGAACATTGCAATAACATTGATGAGGCATATTATATAGGATACTAGAGGTCTAGCATCTTTCACAGCTATTTATAATGTGCATAAGAGCATCTTGTAAGTTCTTTGAATATACCAAATTGGAATGCCCAATTTTAGTGAGTGGACTATTTAACTTGGGATTTACATTTTATTAAGTAGGATTCACTCTTAGATAGAGGAACATAGGTCCATCTTGGACAACTTGGAACAAGAGTTTACTTATGGTTTTAAAAAACCATGTGTGACATCCTAGATCTCCTTGGCTTATATGTTTGATGCTTGGGATGGAGTTTGTATAATGCTTTTGATTACATTATTATTTTGTTGATTTTACTCCAAATATCAAATATCTCCATGAAACTACTTACACAATTGTATGACACAATCTAATTATAAAATAACATATAATAATAGTGCACTCTCTCTTGCTAGGTTTAAATATTGAAAGCCTTTTCCTAGGGCATAGCTTATGTTGTTGCTATTGTTTATCTATTGAAATTGTTCAATCATATTTCGTATTTTATATTTATTTCCTCTAAGATTAGCACACATTTACTTTTACTTAATTTTCCAACATATACACCTCATATTATGTTATTGAAAAAGTGAAAATTTGGTGATTGCACAATGGGATTTTTATGGGGATTTCAACATGATTGAATACATAGAAGATAAAAAAGGGATTCTTCATATACATAGATACTTATGGATGCATTTCAAGGTTCTAAATCTAGAATTGGGCTAACATTTCCAAGTTCAGCCATCAGTAGAACTCTTTTAAAAAACCACCTTGTTTACTTGACCTAAATTTTAAACAAGTAGATGATTTATTCCTTCAATGACATGCTATAGCCATGATGGCTTAGTTGAGACTTTTCTAGTTTTTTCTTAGATGCTATTAGTGTGATTTCATATTGCTCATCTTAAGCCCCATTTTTAATCTTAATATTGCTCATCTTTTACATTAAGTGGACCATGCCATATATTAGTCAAATTTACAATCTTGTTCCACATATGTCGAGAACCACTAGATTTATCAAGTGATCTATTGAATATGTTCACTATGATTTTAAATCTTTAATCTCTATCCTTTATTTGATATGAAGAACTTGCAAGATTGTTTTTTGGCATGGAGATTAGGGTAGAAAGGGTGAGCATTATTTTTTTTGGAGGAAGTATTCTCCATTTTACAATTGTCCAACTTGTGGGTTTGTAGATTAGTGTGTGTTCTTTGAAACTAGATGCTATAGAGGACATGGGCCACATCCTTAATGTTAGTAATACTAATATAATTTTGAATGCTAAGGTTAGAACTAGACTAGAAATTACCCACATTATGTGATTCCTAGGGAGGTATATGTGTCATTGGATTATAGTACACATTCTCTAGTTAATTTGCATGTTTATGCACATTTGTTATCAAAGGAGACAAAATTTTAACAAGATAATGTCTATATAAAGACTTGAGATTGTGAATAGGGTTAGATATATATATTAGGAGTGGATAGAAGGATATCTAAAAATGGGTATGCATTTAACCTTTTCGTGGTGTGATTAGTTGGGTGTGTGAAACTTGCTATGGTCATTGTTCTAGCTACATAGGTGAGTACTTTTTCTACTTCGATAAAGGACTTCATAGTGATGATAAGAAACTTATTTTATCATTTTGTTTTCTAAAAGTGTGTTGACATACTCTAATATGGTTTCTTTAATGAGTTTTAAGATGGGATACTTTAGAGTTAGCTTCACTTTCATAAAGCAAGATCATATGGGATCTAACCCTTTAGTTTTGTTCTTCTTGCCATGCTTTTTCATGAAGTTGAGTGAGGAGAGTCTTTTTCAAGTCTAATGAATTTAGAGAGGGGCTCCATTTTAGAAAGTTGCTCACTTCCCCCAATCCAAGTGGAAGAGAATGCTTAGGTGTAGTACAAGAAAAATAACTTATCCATATCCTGAAATCTAATTTTAATTTAGAGATTTTGAATTTCTTGGTATATTAGGCATTGTTGGAAGAGAATCCAAAATTCCAACTATGTTCAACCTCTAAGGATCCTCATTTTTATTGTTACCACTATTCAAGAATATTAGTTTATGGTTGGTGACCAAACTTACAATAATTTTACAAGAATTAGGTTACAAGGCTTTCTTTTTTCAATATAAGAGAATGAAGCCAACAATTCCTTTTGGAGACAACAAAGTTGGGAGCATAAGAATTCAAGAAAGTAAAAGAGAGCTCCCTACATCAAATGTTGAGGAAAATCCAACAACCACTTTGGTGAGGTGTTGGTATACCTAGCAATGAGACTGCAAAAAATAAAGTCACCATACTTGGTGATGCTCTTTACTACCCACAAAAGTTGAAATAGATAGTTAGATAAGGAAAATTTATTACAAAATCAAATTTTACTAGGGAATTTATTTAATTTTGATACATTGAAAAGTCTCAAGGGCCAATTCCACTCAATAACCTCTAAAAATACAATTTCAAAAATGTAGAAAATATTAAAAAAATAGATCTTATGTTTACTAGATTATGTCATGTGATTATCACCTTGATGTCCTAGCATGTTAGAAGGATCATTTCTACAATTGTGCATCTAACTAGGCTAATTTCACAATCGCATATCTAAGATCTAAGATAGAAAATATATGAATTTAAGAATCAATGGTGATCTCAAGAAGTGAGTGAAATGAAACCAAAATTAAAATTACAAGATATTTAATTTTTACCATTGAAAAACTAAATATATAAAATACAATCTGTTGAATTGTAATTTTTTTTATTTTTTATTTTCATATTATAAAATATCACTATTTTTTAAATTCAACTTTTATATTTTTTACTAAATATAAATATTAACAATTAATAAATATATATATTTTTTAACTATGAATAATAATTAAAAAGAACTTGAATTTCAATTAATTAATATTTACAATCAACTATCCATCCATAGTGTGCTGGATGGACATTACCCTAAATGGGGATTGGAGGCTTTTATCCCTGAATATTGTTTCTCCTAGTTAAACCTCTAATTTTGTGCCTCTTCCTCTCATAAAATAAAATTGACAGTTTATCTAATAGTTGGTAAAAAAAAATTATGGTAGTTATCTAAATAAAGGCTAAATTATGATCCTTTAGAATTTTTGACAATTTATACACAAAGTTTGATCTTTGGTTTAATAGTCTACACAAAAAATTGATTCTATTTTACACATAGAAAATTAATTTTTTTTTAAATGCTCTACACATTAAAATAAAATAAAATTTTAAAAATTGATTGTATATTATACTTTAGATTATAAAATTTAAATAAAATTGTCTGAGTTTGCTCTGCAACTTATCTCATGTTGATTCCAACATAACACATTCTATTTATCTACATAAGTAATATCAACATTATTTTACTATATTTTAATGGGTGGGTCTTTACTGCAGCTTTAGAAACATTTCCTATAAACAATTGATGGACTTGTCTCTTCATACTCAGGTTGTGTTATCCACATCTGCAACCAAGAGATTGTAAAATATAGATTATTGGCATTCAGCTCTACCATGAAGCAACATAAAAACTATGCAAGTTTCATAAACTAATTTTGCAATTCTGTTTTTTTTAGTTTAATATGTTGGGAGTTGCCCCTTTATGACAGTGCTTTTCTATTAAAAAAAAAAATCATATAAAATAATTTAAATATTATATCATAATAATTATAAATATATAATATGGAGATGGATGGCTTCGCGTGGGAGTGCAGGCGAGCTAGGCACCCGAGCCCTAGCTTGCAGTCTGCTTTTTCTATGCGCTGGGTGTTTGCTTGCTCGCGGGGGGTCAAGGGGACCAGGCTGCCATTGGGTTTTCTGCTGTGGGTGCTGTGTTTTTCTTCCTCTGGTGCTGCGTTGAGGACAGATTCTGCGGACTCCAAAAGGGGCTTTTCTCTTCAATCTCAGCGTCCTCTGGTTTGTGCATGGTGCATGCTTGGGGAGGCGCGCTCTTTTTCCCTTTTATTGCTGCTTCTTGTGTTGGTGCGCCCGTTCTGGGCTTTCATTTTGGCTTTGGCCTGGTGAGTGGGAGGCTGCAAGAGCCTTCATACTGGTGTTTTAAATGGATGCCCACGTGCCTTTAGATATGGCAGGTATTGATTCTACTTCAGCTGGGGTGAATGCTAATATCCCTCCTCAACATTCTTCTGGTTCGGGTGGGGTTCGAAATGGTGCCCTTAAATTGCATAAGGTTAATGGATGCTTGGAGAGGACTCAAGAACGTCCAGTTTTAGTAGTGCAATCAGAATCGGTAGCTGAGGATATCGAATACTATTGCAACCATGTCTTGATTTGCAAGTTCCTGGGGATGAGGGTTTCTCTCGCATTTCTTGATAATTGGATTCGTAAGACATGGAATCCGGAAGGTGACTTCAATATTCTAATGGCTGCAAATAACTTCTTTATGGTAGATTTCTCGTGTGTTTCTGACCGAAACAGGGCTTTTGAAGGTGGTCTGTACTTCTATAATCAGGTGGGGCTTTTCATCAAACCATGGCATGCTGGCTTTAACTCAGCAGAGGAATTACCTTCTCGAGTCCTAGTTTGGGTTCGTCTGCCTCGGCTACCACTAGAATGTTGGAGAAGTGATATATTGCAGTCGATTGCGTTGTTGCTAGGAAGACCTATTGGTCCATCTCAACAGACTCTAAATAAGCGCATTTTCTCGTATGCCAGGGTTTGTGTTGAAATTGATTTGAGTAAGCCGTTACCAGATTCTATTGATATGACTGTTGGATCCTGCTCCTGGACTCAACCGTTAGACTACGAGATGCTACCATTCAGGTGTCGAGTATGTCATGAGTATGGACATCTCCAACGGAGGTGTCCCCGTGCCTCAGGTGTTTTTGGTACAAGTAATGCTTCTTCTCAGCCCTCTTTGAATGCAGATAAGGGTAAAGCTCCCATGCAGGGAGGGGGGGCTGATAAGGAGGGATTTATCCCAGTTAAGACTAGGAATCGTAATCGAGGCCAAAAGAGATCATTTAAAGATAGGCAAGAGGAAGAGACTCTCAACAGATTTGAGGCTCTTGAGGATTTAGTTCAAGAGGAGGGTTTTCAAGAAGTCCTACAGAGATCAGGGAATTCTTTAGTGGAGGTGCCTGGAGTTCAGTCTTCTGGGCCTCCAAATTTGACTCAGATTGGAGTACAGGGTGCTCAGATAGCTACTGTTGAATCTTCTCCAGACCTTGCTTTGGCTACGACTGATTTGGTGTTGGAGGCATCTGGTGGGCCTGCAGACATGGGTGGAGCTCTCCCTGAGATGCAAGGTGCTTCGGATCTAGGTAAACAAAAGACTCACCCCCCTAGTTTAGGTTTGCATCAAAAAAATTTCAAGAAAAGTTGTAGACATACAAAATTTACATTATATGCATTCCCGATCGGATTGATCAGTCAGGACCATTCATCAATTAATCAAGTGCATTTTCATCCATTCATTTATCAAATAAACATTATCATTCAACCTTCATATTGCATCATTCACTTAATTAAATAAATCAGGACTTCATTTAAATCAAATTCTAAATCATATTTCATCCTTTTCTGATTTAAATAAATTAGAAATTTAAGTCCAAAATGTCAACTCACCTAATCAGCATTAAATCAGCATAATCTTCATCTAATCCTAATCTAATGCTAATCACATCCCACTTGCATTATCTAGATCTAGCCACTTGCACAATAAATCAATTTTATTGATTTATTAAAATCTCATTTTCTCTCAACATGACAAGTCAAACAGGGCATTTATTGCTCTTCTTTCTTGTCCCCCTCTCTAAATTTATTGCAAATTTGAATTCAAAATTTCCCCCTCTTGGGCACTCTTCCCAAATCTTGCATATACATCAACTAATCACATGATGACAAGTGTCCTCAACTCATTGGCTTATTTTTGATCCCACATTGGTCCCTCTTCAACACTTGGCATTTTGAAAATCTTTAAATAGGTGCATCATCCTCAAGCAAATCCTTCACAATCTATTGCAAGGTTACTCTCTTCATTTGAGATTTGATCTTGTTCACCATCACTCCCCCATCTCCATTTGCATTTGCACAATTTGAGCTTTGATCAAGGATTGGGAAAGGGTCACTAGCACATGTGACACCAATCCAACTATGGAATAGGTAATTTGTGATTGCTTTCATGATGCTTGTGGCTTTCTTTCATCCTTTTGTTACATGTTTTAAGCACTTTGCAAGGTATTCCATAGGGGTGTTCTTGAAGGATTTGTAGGTGCTAACCCTTGTTTGAGCTTAGTGTTTGCAGATTTTTAAAGGCACCTACATTTGGCGCTAGAAGGAGGGCAGTTATTTTCTATTAAAAAGAAGCTTTGATCTATATTATGATAGGCATAAAAATATGTTCGGTTGTTTTAGCAAGCAGCCACAACCATAGTTTCCTATGAATATCTCTGACTTTTAATATTTTTCTATGGTAGGCTTTTCCTTTGTGGTCAATATCGCCTTAATGCATTAAAGGGCAAATGTTTTATCACATGAAAGCATTTTTTTTTTTTAATATATATGACTTTTGATCTTGACCACATTTCTCATCGATGTCTTGTAATTATTATAAGTTGTTACTAATTTTACAACTCAACTGTAATCTTGCAGCATTCTGGACTGACTGTAAAACATAGTGCTTAATTTCCATTCAATGAAGAATATATTTTTTTTTTTTTAAAAAGGCTTTTTTGAAAGTGATATCCCTGTTTCTTGTTCTAACATGAGTTGTCTATGATAAGTAAACTGTGTTCAATTATGGCGTGTCTTCACCACTAAATCTGATTGCATCTTATATTTTGGCACTA